>BJCM01272025.1:0-19380 GCA_018326385.1 Flaveria bidentis | reverse complement strand
TTCTAAGAGGTAGTTTGTGTGGTTGTTCTTTTATGTTTTGATAGCATGTTCATCCATATAAATAGATCCTTGTTTTGGGTTTTGTTTTAACATATGTATATGATACATAAACTCACGTTTTTAATAATAACTCCGTTGCGTTTTTCATGTTAAATGGTTAATATGACTTTGGTAAGGATATACAAAACCTAACAACTAATACAACAAAATGTGGAACTCCATTGTCAATGGCCCGTATAAGCCAAATGTGGCATCACCTGGTGGAAACGGTGCCATGATAGAAAAGGCTATCGAGGACTATTCTGATGAAGTAAGAAAGAAGATGGACATCGACAGCAATGCTATGACTATTCTCAAGACTGCAATACTGAACTCTATTATGGTGTGGTTCGAGCATTGAAAGACTTTCAAAGAATTGTCTGATGCACTTGTCCAGATGTATGCAAAGTACAACAACTCAAAGAAGGACTCACTGAAGCAGCAGTTCAAGAACTTCACTCACATTGCTAGAGAGAGCCTCAGCCAGTAGTATTTCACGTACATGGATCTTATCTCTTCTTTTCAGTCTGTGAAGATCATTCCTGAACTCAGAGATCTTACCAGAAAGTTCATGAGTGCTCTTCCCAACGAGTGGACATTCTACTGTGTCTCTATCAAGAGAACAAAAAAATTGAACACTCTTACCATGACTGAACTCTATGGCATCCTTGATGGATATCGCCTAGAGATGGAGAGTAAGAAGGTCCACCAAACAAGCAGACCCATGAGTCTTCCTGATAGCAACGCTTTAGTGGTTGCTGAAGGCTCATTAACCCCACAACCTCAGCATTACGTGACCTATCAGTAGCCATCCTGCTCTTCTGGACCTTACATCACTTTCCTTGAGACTCCTAGGTCTCAACAGGCTCAACACAACTCCTTCTAGGAAAGTTTTGCCTTTCTATCAGGAAATGAGCACTCAGGTGATTTTCAATACTATTTTGATGATCTAGAGTGTTTCAGTCCGGACGATGTAGAGTACGTGGACATTGTCCAACAGATGGCTCTCTTAACTTATAAAGCAAAGAAGTTCTTTAAGAGAATTGGAAGGCATTTCCCTCAAAACCCAACTACCAGCAAGTTCGGGTTTGACAAGACCAAGGAAAAATGTTACAACTGTAACCAACTGGGTCACTTTGCAAGGGAATGCAAGGCTCCCAAGACCAATCCAGGAACCCCACAGGCCTCCACACATCCCTTAACCTCAAAGCCCTCTGAAAAGTCAACTAAGACAACTGCAATGGCTCAAAAAGTTGACTGGAGCTTCATGGTACAGGATGTGACTCCTGCTCAAGCTCTCATGGCCAGAACAGATGATGCCCAGGTATATGAACATCTCTGCACTCAAGCCTGTATACCTACAGTTAAACTATATCAGGATTACAATATGGAAATCAGATCTGATATTGAGTCTTTAAATATCCTAAAATCTAATTTTAAAAGAGCTGAATCTGACTATTAAAAGAAAATTGATGAGTTAGAGAAAACTGTATCTCTTTATTACATTCTATATTATGATCAACTCTTACGGATTCTTTCTGTACCTGAGTGTTGTTCTAGGTGAGTTTGAGAGAAAACATTGTGTTTAGTGACAAACATCGATTCTGCACCCCTTTTCACCAAAATTAAAGCATGTTACTTTAGTTTTGTCAAAACCAACATTTGTATCTTTAGTGGCTACTAGATTCTGCCCCATCTTTTTCACAAACTTCTTTCTTCTAACAGCACTCGCCAAGGCCCACATTATGTCCATCCTCTCTAGCTCATTTTCGTCAACTTGCTCATATTCCTCATCTGCAAGATGACAATTTCCAATCTTACCGGCAACTAAACCATCATAAGATTGTACAACCGCCGCTAGAAGATCCATATGTTCTTTAGCAACTTTCACTGTAACATTACTGAGATTCTCGGTCTTCAACTTTGTAGTGTTCATATTAGGAACTATATATTGGGTTCCAGACAACCCTGAAATTTTGGTTCATGAGGTACTAGTTTGAGAAGGAGCAGAAGAACTAGACACGAAGATTGTTTGAAGCGGTGCTCCTGAAACAACTGGAGTTGGAACTGAGTTGTAAAGTGAAGGATTCTGAACATAAGATCCCTTCCTTGACTTCTATTTCATTCTCAGTTCTTCCTCTCTTAACTTCAGGATGAAGTCATTTATGTCTAAAGTCATAAGAATGCCGTTCTATCTTAGGTTGGACACAAATGAATCTCATTTATCTGGCAAACCATCTACAAAGCTTGAAACTTTATCTTCCATAGACATTGTTACACCATGAGTGTGCAACTCATTCATCAGATGGTAGAACTTCTCAATAATGTCATCCAAGCTCTCATTCCCTATAGAGGAGAAATTATCAAACTCCTTCTTGAGAGCTATAGCCTTCAGTGCTTTGAGTGTTACATTTCCTTCATATCTCTTCTCCAATGCTTCCCATAACTTATTCACCTGCTTGTTCTCAGAGAACTGATGAAATATGTCTTTCGGTATCGACTGAGTCAACAAAGCATATACTTTCTTCTCAGCATTGAATAAAATCTTCTGTGGTTCACTCATTCCACCCAATGTTAACTTGACTCCATTTGCATTGACTGGTATCGTGTAACCAGTCTCAATGGATATACAAAGATTGGGATCAACTCCTTTTAGATAGATCTCAAACCGATGTTTCCGCTGTGGATAGTCATCCAATGTTATTAGCTTCAGCGGTTTATTATGATTACCTATCTCATTCTTCAGAAGTAGAGGGTTTTGGATGCGAGAGTCCTTTGCAGCAGTAAAGGCAGCAAATTGATCTTCCATTGCTTTAAACTTTGAACTTTTAGAACAAGACTGTTTCACTCGTGTGAATGGACTATGAGTATGGTTCACTAGTGAGAATGAAAGGTGCGAATGAATTCAATCGTGCGATTGGATTTAGTCATGCGTATGAACAAGATGATTGGAATCAAGCGACAGGAGTTGTTCAGTCATGCGAATGAGGGATGCGATTGAGTTTAGTCATGTGAATGAAGTATATGTTTGAGTTCAATCATGTGACTGGACCAATCGTGCGACTGAAGGCTGTTGTTTTTGTAAAATCGAAGATTTTGACACTTTGACACAAAAACACGATTTTCCCAAAAACCTTAATCAGCCGTATGATGAAAAACACAACTTTTATGCATGCAAACATCGAAAACACCTTTAGAACTAACGTGGTGACTCTTTTGAATTAAAACGTGAGTTTTAACACCAAAACTAATCGAATCCACACAAAATCAAGAGCCAAAGATCTGATACCACTAGTCAGGACCATGTACATACAGGATACTAATAGATTCTACATGAGACCAAATCAAATAGTGTGGAATCCTATTTGATTGGCGATCCAATCAGTGAGAATGTTAACCCGATCGATGTAAGAATGAACTAAACGTTAAGAATGAGTAGGAATCGATCAAGAATGAAATTTGAAGTTGGATTGGCTATCTTGGACATTCTAGACAGCTAGGGTTTGTGGATATTCGAAATCTCTCTTTAGGTTTCTTATGTGTTATGTTTTTCCACGAATTAAGTTGTATTTATATGTTTGTAGTTTTTATTCGTATGACTGAACCATTAGCATGGTTTAGTCGTGCGACTAAATCGTGGGACTGAGTCATACGCACGACTAAAGGTTCAGTCATGCGATTGTGTCAATCTTATGTCTTAATCATATGACTGATCCAGTCTTCTGGTTCAGTCTTGCTATTGGTCCATAAGCATGATGTATTCATGCGTATGGTCCATAAGTATGGTCCATTAGCATGAATAATCACTCTTGGTTGAACACATTTCTTAATAATTATTGACTAAGAACCATGCACAACAACCTCAAACCTATATAATAAGTTCAAACATATGAATTATACTTGTCATAATAATAATATGAAATAATTAAACATGAAAAAACATTAATCCCATATTATATTTCATTGAACCAATTCATTACATATGTGTAACACATGAAATACTTTTACATTTAAGCTCATAAACTTGGAACATCATGTATCTACAGAGTTGTAGTCATACTCCCATCTAACTATGGATTCAAGGTTAGGACCTTCAACCATTTAAAGAAATGCTTTTCCTTTGGTTGTTAATCCTTTCCTTTCTTCCTTCTCTCTTAGTTTCAACTCCTCTTCAATCTTGGTCCTTGCAGTTAGCTCGGCCAAATGAAGACTGCTCAGATGATTTCTGATATGAGCAGTTATCTCGAATATGAAGGGGTTAGAGAATTGCTTATCTACTAAATTAGCAATATCAAATCTGCATAAGTGTAGCAGAGATGAGGCATTAAGACTGTTTATCTCGCTATTCTCACTCTTAACAACAAAGTCATGACAAGAGTCTTCAAAACTTCACTGGATGATATTTTTTCTTCGCACAAGGGGCTGACTTGGTAGTCTATCCCTTTTCTTTGCATCTAGCAGAGTCATTATCCTTCTTCTTAGCTTCTTCTATTCTTCATTTAGTGAGTCAGAGTTGAGGCCAAGGAGCTCAATGACTTGGTCCAATCTTCCTCTAGGCAGATCAAGGAATTGATCTTTAATGAGGGAACTTGAGGAGCTATCAACATAGGTTAGCTTGACAGACAACTTGTCACAAAAGATTTCGCTTAAGGTTGTACATTTAGTGAGCTTCTATTGATCTCCTTAAACACATCCAAGGAGAGATGTCTGGAAGGCTGAGAGGATGGTTTGGGTGGTTGTTAGGTAGGTAGTGGTCTTTGGGTTTGGGGTAGTGTTTTAGGTTTAAGGATGAGTAGTTGAGGTGATTGTGGTGATAAGGTAGGTATTGAAGATGGTGTAGGTTCAGGAGTGTATGGTTCAGAGGTGGGTTCAGTTTTAATAGGAAATAGGAAAGGGATTAGTTCAGGTTGTTTTTGGGAAAGGGAAAGTTTGTTTTCGATGCAAGGTTGCTTTCGGAAGTTTGTGCTAATGCACTCTCTGTCTCAACTGTTTTAGCTGCTGGGCCATCTATCTCCATTTTCCTTTCAACATTAATCTCAGGTTCTAGTAAACCTTAGGTTGAACAACTTCTTGAACAGTGGTAGAAGGTGCGTTTAGCCTCTAAAACTCTTTAGCTCCAAAGTACATCACAACTACATCAGGGCTAGGCTGATCAATTTAAGATCCCATCAGGAACTTTAAGAAGAACCTGTTAAGATCTTTGAGCATCCTTGGGTCCATTTGTAAAACAATTAAAGGAGGCTTAGGAAAAACTGTTGCTTCTTGAGCATGATATCTTGAAGTTAAGGATGTTAAAGTTTGGCTCTGTAGTTACTCATGTGTTTGCCTCTAAACACTCTCCCCCTTTTTGGTAGCATCATCTTGAGAGCTAGATAAGCTAAAGGAAGAGGTTAATAAGACTTGAATTGTTACATGCCTAATAGATCTCTCAAACTATTTCTTAGCAAGTTTAGCCTTGAGATTGTCAATCTCAAGTTGTTGAGTGGCAGACCTATCCTCTAAAGTCTTAACCATATATTAAAGGTTTGAGACTTTAGAAAGTAGGTCTTGAATGGTGAGTATTAGACTTCCCTTATCTTCTTTTGAAGAATCACAAGGAGATGAGGTAACATACCTAGAGTGTTCATCCTCACCACCAGATATGGTTTCTTGGCACCATGGTTTCCCTTGCCTAATGATGTGTCTTTTAGAGTCATAGAATAGCACTGTTTCCATAGATTTAGACTCAGAAATGTTACCCCTACCTAGAGAATCCAATAAGGCTCCTTAAATAGTGGTAGCTGAATCTTCATGAGTCCCCTCCATATTAGTGAGACTCACCTCAGTTAGGTTTTGTTGATGGGGGCTAGAGATAGAGGTCCCTGTAGGCTTTGTTAATCCTTTAGAGGGTGTTATAGATCAATTTCATTGCCATGAAGTGACATAATATCCTCATCAGTTATGATCAACGTCTATTGGCATTAAGCCTATGGTGGGGCTGTCCCTTTTTGGCTGCTTAGGGGAGTATAGAGACTCACCCTGAGGGCATTCATCTTGCGTTTCAGGCTTAAGGGATTGAGACTGAGGAGACTCAAATCCCATATTAAGATCAATGGTGTAGGAAGGTGAGACCTCAGACTGAATGGGAGCCCATGTTTCCACTCCAGTCTTTTTGATTTGAACAGGAGGAGTTTGCTCAATCAGAGTAGATTGAACAAGGGTTTGTTTGGGGCATCTCTAATAGGTGTATTTGATGGGGTGAGAAGGTAGACTTGGCAATGTGAGGGTTGTTGCTAGTGTTGGTTCATCACCTGTGGGGTTAACAGGGATGTCACAGACAAGCTGGAAGAAGTGGATTGTGTCTTCCGGTGAAGTTGGTGGACATCCTCTTCAGAATCTTGAAAATGGCCGGCCTCATGTGAGGGACTAGAAGAGCGGCTGCACAAACAAGCTTGCTCTTGTCCAACTCATAATTTATGAAGTGCTGGATGTGCCTGTGATAAATGTAAAATGTCTCCTTTTGAAGGTTGACATCAAAATTGGTTAGCATGAATCTTGAGTATTAAAGTGGAGGCCTTTTACCAACCCATGAACTAGACATCCTAGTTCATATGGGATTTGATCCTATCCCCCTGATTTGTTTGACAAGCAGTGAAGGACATTGTGCAGTAGGAACTTCCACTGGTATGAGAAGTTAAACTTGTAGACAATGGACATGCTGACATCACCACCATATCCCATTAAGGTATATGCTTTGTCAACTTTTGTTTTGGGGAACTCCGTCGGTGTTCATCAAGAAGCTCGAGATGCTCACCAACTGTTGGTCACAAATGCTTGACCTTAAAACCCTAACCCCGTTCTGTGTTATAATCCGTGCATTCCCCAAAAATTCAACCATGTGGTTTTAATACATGGTGGAGTTTATAGTTAGGGTTGTAAAGTAAGTGTTTGGGTTAGAAAGGAGATGATTTCAGAAAAGTCAGTATCCATGGATAACGAAAGATGTAGAGAAATGAGCTGGATTTGGGTATATTCGGGATGGAGAAAGCTGTGGATAACGAAATCAGTAAAAATATTAAAATAGGTAAGTCGAAATATTTAAATGGGTGAAAGTGGCAAATGGATAAGGTGAAGTGATGGTTTGTGTCTGATGTGACAAGGGTGGTAAGGTTAAATCCATTTAAAAAATTCCAACATCCTTAAGATTTTTATTTTTTACCATTTACAGTTGTGGGGCCTAAAGATTTCCGTTACACAGTAAGGTCTTCTTCCAAGAATAAGAGATTTCCAAAGGTAATTTTCTTCCGAAGCCAACATAACTTCCGAAGGTAGTTTCTTACTTTCGAGAGTAAAGTGGTTTTCCAAATGAGAGGTTTATAAGCTTCGAAAGTAGATATGATAAATTATCAAACGCATCTAACGAGACTAAAAACTCTTCTGAGAAGAGGATTTCCCTTGGAGAAATATTGCTTTAGAAGATATGTGAAATATCTTCCGAGGGTTAATTTCACTTCGAAGAATCTATACTTAGAAAAATTTCATAGAAAACCTTTTGTAATAGCGCTTAGATTTTATTGACAAAGACAAATCATATTTTAAAAAGGTTTTCAAAGGAGAGAGACTAATCAATATTTATCATCCTAGTAGCTGTAATAAGATACTTAAATCTTTGTTGATCAAATACTTTGATGAACAAATCAGCATATTGTTCATTCGAATCAACTTAAATTAGTTTAATCAGATGTTTGTCATGAATATCTCTAACTAAATGATACCTGATGTCAATATGCTTTGTCTTGGATTGCTTCACTAGATTTTCAGTAATGGAGATAGCACTGTTGTTGTCAATGTGGATAGAAGTGCTCAAAAAGTTGAATCCATAGTCTAACATCTGATTTTGAATCCATAATAACTGAGCACAACATCTAGCAAAAGTAATGTATTCAGCTTTAGTAGTTGACGTAGAGAAACAAGATTGCTTCTTGTATTGCCATGAGATTATCCTTCCACTAAGAAAGTGACATCCTCTTGATCTTGATTTCTTGTTGATGTTGCAGCCACCATAGTCACTATCAGAATAGCCATAGAGAATGAAATTGTAGTTCCTTGGATACCAAAGACCTAGTTTAGGTGCTCCTTTAACTTATCTAAGGATTCTCTTGGTAGCAACTAGGTGAGACACATTTCGAGTAGCCTAATATCTTGTGCAAATGCATGTTGCAAACATGATATAAGGTCTACTTTCTATAAGATACATCAGAGACCCGATGATTTCCCTATACCGATACTGATTAGTATCCTCCCCCTCAGAGTCAGGACAAAGATTATGGTTCTTGGGTATGTGTGTCTTGGTTGGCTTACAATCTTTCGTATCAAATCTTTCTAAAATGTCAGAGACATACTTAGATTGATTGATAAAGAACCCTTCATTCATCTGCTTTCCCTACATTCCAAGGAAAAAGTCCATCTTTCCTATGGAATTCATATCAAATTTCTTATTCCTGATGCTCTCAAAGTCTCTACAGATTTGGTCATTTTAGGAACCAAATATGATGTCATCAACATAGACTTGGATGAGCAAAATGTCTTTCCCAGACTTCTTTATGAGTAAAGTCTTGTCAATGTTGCCTCTAATGTAGGAATTCTTTAGGAGAAAATGAGACAAAGCCCAATACCAGAGCCTAGGTGCTTGGTGCAGCCCATATAGAGCTTTATCCAACTTACACACATAGTTGGGGTGATGTGGATCTTTAAATCCTTGAGGTTGACACACATAGACTTCCCTATGTATATCTCCATATAGAAAGGCACACTTGATATCAACCTGGTAGAAAGTAAAATTCTTGGATGCAACATAAGCAAGTTTGGAACAAGTGCAAAGACATCAGTATAATCGATTCCTTCCTCTTGGGTGTATCCTTGAACTATCAGTCTTTCCTTGTTCTTGATTATCAATCCTCTATAATGTCTCTTATTCCTAAAAACCCATTTGGTGCCTATTGGTACTTGATAAGATGGTAGTGGACATAGGTTCGAAACCTTTTGTCTTTTGAAATGAAGCAATTCATCTTGCATTGACTCAACCCAACTACTATCCTTTAAGGCTTCTTCTACTTTCTTGGGTTTCATCTGAGATAAGAAGCATGAGTACAAATAGACATTCCCATTATGAGTTTGTCCCTTTGTTGTTCACACACCTTTAGTGACTTCTCCTATGATTTTCTCAGTTGGATTAGTGTTGTAAATCCTAAGCCTAGGGATTACCTCCCACTAAAAAGACAGATCTAGCTTGGACATATTTTGCTCAGGAGCTTGAACACTTGGACCAGCTATTGTTTCAAAGTTATTCAACGAGGACTGATTTATTGAATGGGAAACAACATCGGCATCAGTTAGCTAACAAGTCGTATTAACAGTTGCATGTTTCTTTAAAATAATGCTTCCATTAGCTTGGTGTTGTGTAGTGTCACATGATAAGTAATAAGGCTCACATAGCATCAATGTTGACTTCCTCTGTCTAGAATTTTAGGGACATCTTTGAATAAGCTAACATGGTCTGAGCAGCCTCAATCAGTGTCTTGTTCCTCCTCTTAGCAACACCATTTTGTTGAGGACTTCTAGGAGCATGGTATTGTCTGATGTTGGACCCTAAAAGGATCATACATGCCAATTCAATTGGGGAGTTGATGGTTGTTTAACTGATATTCCCACAAGTCCAAGTACTAATATGAATGAAGAGTCTGCATAGAAGATAAGTGTTGGCTAACTGGATTTGTATATGTGGAAAACATAGAAGAAATGCTGACAAGTTTTTGTTCTTCTGCATTAACAAATGCAGATAGCCTAAAAGAGATGCTAACAAGTTTTGTACATCCACATTAACTAATGTGGATGCCCGACAACAAATGCACAAAATTGTTTGTTCATCCGCATTTGTCAATGCGGATGACGAAACACTAATACTGAAGACAAAAGAAGAAATGTTGATCAATATAAACTCATCTGCATTTGTCAATGCGGATGAACAAAAGAAATGCTGATGAAGACTTAGACTTGTTTTGATGTATAGGTCAATGGTAGTTTAGTCATTTTGTAAAAGGCATCTTGTCAGCCTATAAATAGAATAGAAAACCTCGTATGTGAGGTGACAATTGATAGACAATGAGAATACTTTTGTTTTGTCTTATGTTGTGAAAGTGTATTGTTATAGTTTAATGTTAAAACCCTAACATTCAATGTAATCAATCTCGTTCAATAATATAAAGTGCATTTATCAGTATTTCTTGCATTTAATGTTTTTTGATTGTTTGATTCCACCATACAATCATTAACTCGATCATCATATTTGATCGTTGTGAGAATATCAATCTCACAACCCAGTCAATTGGTATCAGAGTTTTGGCTCTCGGTTCTTTTTCAGATCTGCCTAGATTTGAACATAACTCAATTGATCTGGTGATTGAGTTGCTAAGAGAGTGTTCTACTACCTCTACTTAGTAAACTGAAGAAATTTCTTCAACGATCATTGTTCATTTGTACTGAAATTCAAGAACAAACCAGTGAACAATCATTACAACAGAAACATATAAACAACTTCAGATCTGGCTACACATAAATTTATTTGGACTATTTGGACTAAGTTAAACTTAACAATCAAACTAGTGGTATTTAGCAAAGTTAAACAACAACTTGTCAAAATGGATTCATATAGTTTCTATAAACTGGGTCATACTCCAAAACCACCTATGCCTTAAACACAAATCTGAGTTTAAGCAATGGAAAATCATATTCGTGAACTATGTTAGAGGTGTAGATCTGGACTACTAGATTTCAATATGCAAAGGCGCTCACATTCCATTGACTCTTTCTGCATATCAAGCTACAATGTACAAAACCACAAGAATTCCTATTGAGGATTTCACACTTGATGATGAGGACTATAAAAAGATAAAAGTAGATCTTAAAGGTTATTATATACTCACTCAAGCACTGAAAATGGATGTGCTAAAAAGATTAGAAAAGTTTGGAACCGCAAAAGCTATTTGGGATGCATTGCTAATAATGTGTGAAGGTAGTAGTGAAGTTATTGAAATTAACAAGGATAAGCTTGTTAGTCAATATGAAACCTTTCATCACTCCAAGGGGGAGTCAATCTCTAAACAACTACATAGATTTGTGCAGCTGGTAAATGACTTCGAGATCATAGGGGTAACTTATAAAGTTAAAGAACTTAACAAGAAGATGCTTCACAGTCTTCCAAAAAGCTGGAAACTAAATGTGACAATGCTAAAAAACACTCTTGATCTAGAGAGTACCACCTTGGATATCATGATTGCCAAGATAGAAGCACTTGAACTTGATGAGAGAAGTAAAAATCTTGGTGGACCCAGAGTTATTGAAGTTTATATATTCTCTATAGATACCCACTTAGTAGAAAATCCTTTCATTTCTAAGGATGATGATTTTCTCTCCTCAAGAGATCCAGTAAAGACAACAAGATTCATTGCAACTCCACCAACTAATAAGCCATCAACATCATCACAACCAATAGGGTTCTCTACAACTCCCTCAACTTCTGCTGATGATACAAGATCAGAAGAGCAAAAGAAAACTTACAATGCTTTTGTTTCTAGCTTTGAAGCTTATCTGGGAGGCAAACTCACTTCTGCTCATCTGATCCAGGAATACTTGGAAGAAATGGATCCGGATGATGTGGAAGAAATGGATTTGCAGTGGAAAATGGCTATGATTCCATTGAGAGCCAACAAGTTTTTTAGAAAAGGAAGAAAGCTTAGCCTTAATGAAAACACCAAACTTGGATATGACAAATCCAAGGTGAAATGCTTCAACTGTGACATGACTGGCCGCTTCTCTAGAGAATGTAATGCTCCTAGAAGAACCAACAATTTTCAAAGGAATTCTCAGAGCCGGTCATCTTCTCAACCAAGGACAAGTTTTCACACCAACAATCACCAACAACAGTATCATCATCAACAACAACAACAAACTTATCAGAATCAGCCTCAACTGACTAATCAAGCTCATGGAAGCAGTAAGTCATCTTCAAATGCTCTTGTTATTAAGCAAAATGGAGTATGTGATTGGAGCCTGTATGGAGAGGAAGTAAAGCCTGAATTACATAATCATGCACTCATGGCTCATCAAAACACCAAGGAAAGGTGTCCTCAAGCTTCCATACCCGCAAGCATCAAGCAAACACCTTGTTGCTAGGATTTCTCCACCAAAAACGAACCAAGGAGGGCTGAAAATCCGATTTTCAACTATGAACTCTTCAAGAAAACTAGAGAGAAAAGGATGGTTCTTGCATGTATGAGAGAGAGTCAAAAGATGGAGTGTGAAAACTAGTGAATGTGTTTTCTTTTTAGTTTTTCAAGCAACAAAAGGCCAAAAGACCCCTTAAAGGGGCAGCTGAAATCAAGTTAAAATGGGTTTTCCCCCCATTTTAAAACACCCATTAAAAACATTCACTAGTTATATTATGAGTTATACAATTAACCCTGTAATTATATAAATTACACATACTTTTGTTATTTGATGTTATTTAACCAACTTAAATAAAATTACAAATAATGTCCATGAACAAAATATCCTTATAAGTTTTTCTATATTACATACATTTTATTTAGAAAACCCATTTTCTAAATTGGTGTAATTATTTAATTGCATGATCATATCATCAATTAAATATTAAAATTGGTGTTTGCAAAGCTTGTTATTGGGTATGACCCGACTTGGATCATAACATACTAACCACATCAATATTCTATGTGTCTTGATCATAAAGAATCCAACAGTTCTCACCTAGAAACCAACTAAAAACACACAACCGAACACACACAACATACATAAGCACACAACGAAGGATGAAACCAGTCAAGAACACCTTAAACACATGAATTCTTACCTTGAATTCGAACTTTTCAGCTCTTGTTCTTCAAGATCCGAGAATTTCAGCTCCTTTTCTTTCTCTCTGTAACAAGAACCGAATTTTGTGTGGGTGTAAAGAGAGTGATGGGTAGCCATCACCTTTTACACCCACTTTTCCAACCTTTTGTCATTTTGACACTTTTTACCCCTTAACTTTGGTAAAATATATTTTCTTTCTTTTTCTTCACTTTATTCTTCTTTCTTTGTCTTTTATAAATAACCGGGTGCTACAAGTCCACCCCCTTATATAGGTTTCATCCCCGAAACTTGTTATTCCTCAAAAAATCATGGGTAATGTTGTCTCATCTCTTCTTCAGTGGAACCACTTAGAGTCAGATCCCTTACTGTGCTACCATTGTACACGCACAAGTGGAACCACTTTATTCCTCAATCTCTTCTCTTTACGATCAATGATCACCACGGGTTGCTCCACATAATTGAGCCATTCATCCACCTCGATATCCTCCAGTGGTACAATCATATCCCTGTCTACCCTAGCACTTTCTCAGATGAGATACATGGAATGTCAGATGAATTCCACATAAGTCATCTCGTAACTTCAATCTATAAACCATGTCTCCTACTCAAGCAATAATTCAAAAAGGTCTTATGTGGCTGAATATGGTGCACTTCATCCTACGTATATAGTGCCTCCATATCTTTAATGTAAAGACCACGGCTGCTAGCTCCAAGTCGGGAGTGGGATAACTGACCTCATGAATTTTCAACTGTCGAGATGCATAGGCTATAACCTTTCCTCTCTGCAACAACACACATCCCATCCCCGCGTAGGAAGCATCAGAATAAACCACCAAATCTTCGCTTCCACCTTTGCCGGGTCCACCATAATCCCACCGGGATTCACTACATGACCTAAAAACTGAACCTCGCATAACCAGAATGCGCACATGGAGAATTTATCATACAACCTCTCCCTTTCCTACGTCTCCAACACCTCTCAAATGTGACCTGCATGCTCATCCTCACTATTGGAATAAATCAAGATAGCATCGATAAACATAATCGCTAATTTATCCAACATCGGCTAACACACTCGATTCATCCGGTCCATAAAAGTAGCTGGCGCGCTGGTCAAACCAAAAGACATAACAAGAACTTGTAATGTCCATAACGTGTGCGCAAAGTTGTTTTAGGAATATCTTGCTCCTTAACCTTCATCTGATGGTAGCTAAATCAAAGATCTATCCTCGAGAACAAACTGGCGCCTTGGAGCTCATCAAACAGGTCATCGATCCTCCGTAATAGATACCGATTCTTGACCGTCAACTTGTTCAACTCACCGTAGTCTATACACATTCTCATACAACCATCCTTCTCTTCACAAATATGATTGGAGCACCCCAAGGAGAGATACTCGGTCAAATAAACCCCTTTTCAAGCAACTCCTCTAGTTACTCCATCAGTTCCTTCATCTCAGTCAAAGCCAAGCAATACGGTGCCTTAGCAACAGGTTGGGCACCCGGTATCAAGTCGATCGGAAACTCGATCTCGCGGTTAGGTGGCACTCTTGGTAAGTCTTTAGGAAACACATCTGGAATGTCACACACCGCTGGTACGTCGGTCAGTCGTGGTGTTGGTGTATCCACATCCTTTACGTTGGCCAAGTAGGCACTACATCTACGCCTCATGCACTTTCCCGCCACCAACATCGAAATGACCTTCGGAATCGTCATTACTCGATCACCATAAACCGTCACCGTACTACCATCAGGTGCTATCAATCGAATCATCTGCTTGTGACACACTATGTTCGCCTCATAGTCCGCCAACCAATCCATTCTTAGGACAACGTCAAACCCACCTAAGGTCATCACGAATGGTCTAACAGGAAACTTATAACCTTCTAATTCGATGTCATAACCCTCTATCATCTCAGAAATCCAGGTAGACTCTCCTATGGAAGTTTCTACATCAAAGGGCGCATTTACACTCCTACTACTAATAGGCAGTTTAATGCAGAAACTAGCAGAAATAAAACTTTTACTAACACCAGAATCAAATAACACAGAGTCTAAAGTTGGTTTACTAGAAACGTACCTAACACAACATCGGGGCCTGTCCTAGCCTCCCCCTGCGTTATCGTGAACGCTCTGGCACTTGCCGTCTTCCCTTCTCCTCCATCCTTCTTCACTCCTAATCCTTCTACCCTTAGCTTCTTATAGTCTCTTCTCAGCTGACCATTCTCTCCATAGTTGTAACACCTTATAACCCTACAATCCCATGTTATGTGGCCAGGCTTCCCACACTTGAAGCAGATATTTGACCCCTATTTGCATTCTCCTGAATGCTCTTTCCCGTATTTACCACACCTCTTCGATCCTGCACAAGATGTGACCACACGTCCGTCATCCACCCGTCCACGCTTATTATTAGTCGGGATACCACCCCATCCAGTCCTCTTCCCATTCCAGTTCCGGTCTCCACCATTCTTCCTACTCACCTCAACCACCACCACTGTCCTTTCATCATACAACCTCCCCGCCAAGTCAACTGCCGACGTAAACTTGCTTTGTCGGGCAGCGATCATATGCCTATCGACATCTGCCGGCAAACCCGGGATATACCTCTTGATCATTCGTGACAAGGGTGTCACTTGATCCCGCACCAGACGTGCCATCTTGTTGAACTTGGTGGTGTATTGTGGATGTGTCATCGTTCCCGACTCCAGCTACAGGAACTCCCTCCCAACTTTGTCCATCTCACGGTAAAGACAGAACTCCTCAGTCACTAGCCTCTTCAACTCCGGCCATCTCATTCTTCCAATATCCCGGCTACCCTCAGCATGGACAATATTGTCCCACCAACATAGAGCCAAGTCCACAAACAAAAGGGCAGCAAATTTCACCTTCTCGTCTTCTCGACACTCGCTGATATTCAGAATAGCTTCCATTTCTCTCACCCATCGGTGTGCAGCAGCAGCAGTGTCATTACCATCAAAAGTAATGGACTTGCCCCTCTAAAATGCCTTGTAGTTATAGCCTCGTGCTGCCTCCAACGTAGGCTCTTCTTCTTCCTCTTCTTCTTCGTCATCAGATATAACCATCTCAGTCTCGGGCTATCTTCTTTCACCCTTAGGTCTACGTCTTTCCTTCCTTTCTCTTTCCCATACAGCTTTTATCACTTTAGTCACCATAGACGGTAAGATCGTCTGCATAACCTGATGCACCTCCTCAACTACAGCCTCCTTCACCGAGGCCCTTAAGTTAGCACTCTCGTCACCGCCCTCCAGATGAGGGGTCTTTGGTTCTTCATGAACCACCTTTTCGGCTCTAAGCCTTCCTCTCGTAGCCCGTGGTTCAGCACCTCGACCTCCACCACAAGAAGTTTTAGATGTTCTTCCACCAGCCATCCTCAAACACACACACTGAAAGATTCAAACATCAACACAGTCATTCAAGGGAACATCTCAGTTTATGTCAAGTATAGTAAGTCCCTAATTACAATGGCCAGTTGTGATTACCCACTTGAATAGGTTAGTAAGAGTGAGACACTAGGATCGAATATAGTGATAGAGTTAATGACTAAATTGCGGAAACAACCAATCAATAAACAGTTAATGCATGAATATTCTCATAAATGCTTTTTTATATATTGATGAAGTTGATTGATTACAGAGAATAAAGGACAACAGATATTCTCTATGTCTACCGGTCGTCACCTCATGTATGAGGTTTTCTATTCTATTTATAGGCAGACATGATGCCTTTTACAAAATGACAAAACTACCCCTAACCTATTACATCAAAACTAGTCTAATTCTTTATTTGCATCTTTTCTTGTTCATCAGCATTGGCAAATGCGGATGAGTTGACTTGATCAGCATTTCTTCTTGGATTTGTGGGAATCCAGCAAAGCAACCATCAACTCACCCATTGAATTAGCATTCATGATCCTTTTAGGGTCCAACAATAATCCCCCTAAGGATTATGCAACCTATGATCTTCAATGTTTGGGTAGTGATTGAGGTTGTGATGATTCTGCTGGGTCTTGTGGTGGTGTAAAAGGTGTTGCTTGAGCTGGATCCAAAATTGCCTTGATCATGTTAACAAAATCATGAGCATCAGACATTTTATCCTTGTTGTGTACATGAATCTTCATTGTGCTCATGTTGTGAATGGCTTAAAGAGGTAGTTTCTTTAGAGAGATTGGTTCCCAAATAGATACCATAGATAGCCCATCCCTGTGAATCAAAAGAGAACCATCTACATCAACTTCTAGTTTGACAATGTTGCCTAACTATAGAGGTGTCTTCTTCTTCTTCCTTTTCTCCCTCTTTGTACTAATCTGATCATAAGCCGTCTTTAAAATTTTTATACACTTTAGAAAGAAATGTAGATCTTCTTGACCCAATTTGTTTGATATTTCCCTGAAGTGCCTTGTGTATATGTATTGGACATATGAATGATCCAGTAGTCTCACCTCATAGCCACTGAATAATCTGATTTCAGCACCTTCTTTACCTCCTGATTTCCTCTCAATCACCAATTCATAGGTATTCTCATAATAATAAGCATTTGAGATTGGTGTTGAGGAATGTGTACCTGCCACCATTTTTCTTTTTAATGATTCAGTAGGTTTGACTCTGAGTTCTGGAAACACTACTTCTTCAGCTAGTTTTGTCTGCTTCATCTCCAAAGGGTTCTTGAAATTTTTGTTTTATCTCATACATATTGCTTTTATTGAATTGAAGTTGTTGGTTCTCTTGAATATTTTAAGTATACCTTCAAATTCATATCCTCTAAACATGGCATTATGGATAATCAGCTCCAGATTAGCCAGTTCTTTCAGGTCATGAATCTCAAGTGCATTTACCAGAGCAGAGTACTCTATAAAAAGTTGCACTAGACCAGAGATCCTTTTAACCAGAAACAAGTTCCATGAACTATCATACTTCCAAGCAATACTTTTCTGGTATGTTTTTCCTTTTGGAGTAGATACACCTCTGATCATCTCAGCAGTGGTCAACCCTTCTTGAAGTTTTAGTTAGGAGGGTTCAGCAAACCACTCTGGATATTTGTGAGAACAGGTGCCAGATAGTCTTGATCTTTATGAGTAAGCTTCATGTCTTGAGTTGAGACTCTTGATTTTGGCTTTTGATTGAGCACTTCATCTTCTAACTTCTCTAGCTTTTCTTTCTTTTCATTTATTAACCTAAGAGTTGCAGCTCTCAGAGAGTTTGTTTTCATGTCTGCCAATTTTCTTTTGGTGAAGCCTTGACTAGTAAGGTATTCCTTCATTTCCCTATCAATCATGTTATAGTGATCAGGATGTAGAGGTTCAGGAGTTTGAGATTATGTCTTCATGACAAATAGTTTTTACTTGTGAGCATTGGGTGCAGTAGCCTTCTCATAATCTGTGTCAATTGTGGGGTCCAACAATCTGTTGATCTTCTCTTCTTCTGCTATCATGCCTTCACATGTCATGTTGAATACTTCATCAGTATCATACACGTGATTAATCAGAAACATGGCTTTTATCATCAGGTCATCTGTTTGAGCTTTTAGTACCATTTCCTCTACAAAATTTTCAATTTGCATAGGACTATCCACAGGTACATCTTTTTTGGCCTCATAACCCCCTTCTATTTCCCCTTCTTCCAAATCAATAGCAGCAGCTTGTTTCTTTAGTTGAGCTTCAGCCTGCTCATGTTCTTCAATGAATTCAGCTATAGCTGCCAAGCTTCTTGGATTATCTTTCTTACGTTTCTTAACATTCTCTTCTTCAATCATTGGTCTTTTGCCCTTAGCCTCTTCAGCTAGATATTTCCTCTTTCTAGTATAGATTAGAAGTGAAGGACCAGAAGAGGATTCAGCCTTTTCAATCTCCTCAGAGACTTTCTCAACCTCAGTGTGTACTTTTTCTTGATCATCATCTTCTTTTTCTTCCTGTTATTTTTCTCTTTCACAAACCTCTCTAATCATATCTTTTTGTTCCTCCGATAATGACATAGCAGGTACCATTTGCATACTGAACTCTTTCTCCAAAGGAACTGGAGATTGAGGAATGACCACAATGGGTTCAGTGTTGGTCCTCTGGTTAGCAACAAAATCCCAAAATTCATCATCAATAATGAATTCTTCAGAAGAAAAAGTATCTGGAGCACTTATTAGTTCTTCAAATTCACCCTTATCAGTTTGAGTAGCATCTGATTGTCCAGAATAAACCACAATCACTAGACTTAATTCTTCATTCTTTTTACTTCCTTCATCCTCAACACTTCTTTGAATTTTAATTAGCATTTCAAGTTCAGAGATCCTTTTATTTTGACTTTCAACTTGGCTTTGGAGATTGGAAATGATCGTTGTTTGTTCTTCAATAATTTCTTCTTGCTCTTCCATTGCTATAGTTTGAATGGCAAGAGTATCAACATGGCCACTTACTTCTTCTCTAGAA
>BJCM01272022.1:0-20395 GCA_018326385.1 Flaveria bidentis | reverse complement strand
GAAACTAGGTCCAAGGGGGAGTTTGTTGATACATATGTACCTAGTTTATGATCTTAATGTAATATATCTGTCATGTCCTAAATGTAAATGAAATGTATGAGTTGAATGAAACAAAATATGTGATTGATGATCTTAATGTTAAATGTTTCAGTGTATGTTTCAATGTTTATTATTTATTAATGCATATTGAACTAACTATATAGGTTTGTGGTTGTTTGAATAAATCTTAGTCAAGTAATGATTGAGAAACATATTCAAACTTAGTCGTATGAAGTTTTCATGCGAATGTGCTAATGGACCATACGCATGAATACTTCATGCTAATGGACCAGTCGCACAACTGAACCAGGAGACTGGATCAGCCGCATGACTGAGACATACGGATGACTCAATCGCACGACTGAACCTTCAGTCGTGTGATTGACTCAGTCGCATGCTTTAGTCGCACGACTGAACCATGTTAATTGTCTAGTCGTACGATTGACTAACCCTAACCTATAAATACCACTTAATTCGTGGAAAAAAGTAACACTATTTCGACTCCTACTCGTACCCTAGCCGTCCAGAGACCTTAGAGACCTTGTTCCAAGTTCATAGATCGCACTAAATAGTATTGCAATCGTTCTTAACGTTTAAATTCATTCTAAAATCGATTCTACGTGCGTTCTCACTGATTGGATCGCCAATCAAATAGGATTCCGCACTATTTGAGTTGGTATACACGTAAATCAGTTAGTACTTCGTCCATACATGATCCCAACAGTTTTCATTATGTTATATCAAAAAGTTGTTTTGAAACTTATTTAAACAAACAAAAAACTCTTTTTCTATAACTAATTTTTTTCCTTGGTAAAATACACAAAGTTTTAAATTGTTTTCTTAATGGAGAGTATGATAAGTAATAAAGAGTGATAGTATATAATCTAACTTTTTTTTTACTTTTTTAACAACAATAAATTATATATATTAATAACCTTTACTTCTAGCAAGTGACTAGAAGAAAAGAGGAGAAATTACACCATACAATTACACCATATATCATAAAACCAAAACACCCTAAAAATAGACTACCTAACACTTGACATGTAATGCCTATAAAACTCGAGTGGTGTGAATATGGATCCGATAATTCATATCCTTCAATAAATTTCTCATTTAGACCTAAGAACATTCACAGTTCATTTCTTATTTTTTTAAGTGGTTGTCTTATATTATAGTGGATGATTGTTAGTGGTTATAAATGAAGGAGATGAAGAATTTATGAATGTTGTACTTTGTTTCCTTATTTTGAAGAAATACAGTACAACCTTTATAATTTTTTTAATAATTTTCTTAAAGTGATTATAAGTGAATAAGAGATAAAATATAATGATAAAGATATGAAAAAAATATGGAGAATCACATATTTTCTCTACAAACATCATCAGTTATATATATACTAAACTTAAAATTTTAATTACATATATCCGCTTATAAAACTTAGTTAATTACATATATACTCAAATTAAATGTTTAATTACATATATCCCCTTCTAAAACTTAGTAAATTACATATATACCTATACTAAAAGTTTAATTACATGTATCCGCTTTATTAAACATAAATATTACATATTTATACATTTGATTATTTTATTAAAAATAACTTATATAACTAGTATTTTACTCTTATTTTTAATAAACTATAAACTTATGTTTTTTTTATATAACTAGAAAACCAATGAATTGGTCATATAACTTATAAATTTTTTATCACTACCCTTTATATATATGTGTGTATGTATATATAATAAAGGGTGTGGGTCAAATGAAAAACCATAACATGGTTTTACATGTATGTCACAGAGCATGGTTTTATATACGTCACAGATAAGTTACGTATACATATTCGTTTTCATTTGATATAGTGTTACGTATATGTAAAACTTTTCATTCTTGTATTTATGTTGTACGTATATGTAACAACTACTTAAATACCCTTTTAATAATTAAAATAACATAAAATTTATGAATTATGTTATTGGGTTTTGTGGTTTTTTTTAATTTTCACATAACTATTGGTTTTTTAAGAACTATTCTCGTGCTCTAAATTCCGATAAACTTTTTTTATTTGTCATCCCTCTGTCCACACCGCCGTCTTAACCTCAACGTCGGCTATTAGTCTGAACCGACTACCAAAATGCTTTAATGTGCTTTCCGGTTTGACTAAATTATACCGGGCCCATATCTGAGCATTACAGCTCAGTGGTACACGATGGCCCACAACTGAAGCATCAGTCCACTAATTGAATATTTTAACGTAGTAGACATTAAACATTATTAAACTACTTGAGTTATAACTAGTGTAAAAATAAAACACTATGCAAAAATATCAGAATTTAAGTCATGATCATTGTTTTTTGGACCGGATCGGACCGACCAGTCCAACCGGTTCGACCGGGAATCGGTACCGTGTCCGGTCCGGTCTAGTGTGATTCAGTTTTTAGTGGTTGAACCAGTCGGTTCGTCCCGAACCGCTGGTCGGACCGGTTTTGGGTTCTTTTAATGAGAAAAACGGGGCATTAAACCATAAATTAGTACGTCAGATATACAAATATAGTTAAGTTTATATATAACTATAAAAATATATATAAATCATATATAAATTACTTATATTTAATTACATATATAAATATAATTAAATCCGGTCCAACCAATCCGACCACCAAACCAGTAAGGTACTAAGTGTAGGATTCTATATGCCCAAGACACGTAGAATATTGATGCGGTTAGTACATTATGATCCAAGACGGGTTATACCCAATAACAAGCTTTGCAAACACAAACAATTATTTAATTGATGATATGATCATGCAATTAAATAATCACACCAAATTTAGAAAATAGGTTTTCTAAATAAGTTGCATATGAGATGGAACAACTTATTAGAATATTTTGTTCAAGAATATTATTGATGGTGTTATTTAAATTAGTTAGACAACATCAAAATAATATTAAGGGTGTATGAGTTATACAATTAAAAGGTTAGTTGTACAACTAATTAAGGGACTAGTTTTAAAAATGTGAGGTGTTTTATTTTGGGGGGAAACCTCTTAAAAAAGCCAATTTTGGCCGCCCCCCTTAGTGTGTGGTTGGTTCTTGCTTTTCTTGAGAACCATATTTGCACAACTAGTCCTACACTCACTCTAATCTATCTCTCTCATACATGCAAGAACACAAGAAAAGAACCTCTCAATCTCTCAAAAACTCACGGTTTTCAGCAGCTTTTGGAGGGTTTTTGGAGTGCTTTTGGTGTTCTTCTCCCTAGCAAGAAGGTGTTTTGCTATAGAGCTTGGGGTATACAAGCTTGAGAGGACCTCTCTTGGTGCTTTTGGTCGTTTTTCATCATCCATTTCCACTTCTTTTGCTGCTGAAAGGTAGTTTATGGCAGCCTCTTTATGGCTGTCCATAATGTTTGTTTTGTGTTTACATAGCTAGCTTTATTCATATATAAAGGTCCTTTGTTCTTGGGTTTGTTTGTGACTTTATAATATCAAGATGAAACCCGAAATTTTCAGTTCATTAACTATGTTATAAAGCTTGTTTCCGTTGCGTTTTTACAAAGTTTAAATGGTTAAACTATGTATCTTATTCTAACAAACCCCAACAGAGAAGTCACCATCATTGGTGAGGTATGTCCCACACTCCGAACGACACAGGAGTGGCTCTGATACCATTCTGTAACATCCGGCCCATCGCATCAACAATATTGTCCGCTTTGCCCACGAGGAGCTCACGGATTTGCTTTTGGTTGCCCGGGTGAAAACTTCCTAAGGAGGTCACCCATCCCTGGATTGCTCCTACCTGAGCACGCTTAACTGTGGAGTTCTCCTCTCATCCACAACCAATATGCCCAAAACGCGTTGTTGATGTTAGAGGCCAGACATTCCTTATGAACCAGGAATCTCTCCTGACCACGGCCGATGTGGGATATGCGTAGGGTGTCACACGATACCCTGACGATTCTCGCTATTTTGTGTATGGTGTTGGGCTTTGGTTTAGCTTTTTTAGGTTCTGCATGTTCTGGTGTGTTATGGATTTGGGGTTTTTGTGTGTTTTACTTTGTGTATTTTACTCATTTTGTGGTTTTGAACTTTCATTTTAATTTTGATTTAGGGTTACACTAAAACTCGCATAGGCGCGGCAACGCGCACGTCAAAACTTAGTTCCTTTAATAGTTTAACTCAAACCCTAGCCTATGATTAGATTCGCAAGCCTAAGCAACTCTTCTTTATATAGTAATTTCATTTAATTCTAATACAGTATGTTATATAATAATATACTATATATTCATGATAAAAAGGTTATTTAGATAATATGTGTATACATAATTTTACGCGTGTAATAAAAATTACAAAAAAGTATACGAGGTGCGCCTGATGCGAACTCGAGCTCATAAAATTATGTATGAGTTGAATTGATGCTCTTGATATAGAGCTTGAAACAAGTTAAGCTTGAGCTTTCTTAAGTTAAACAATCATATGAGCTACATCGGGTTAGGTTTGGCTCGTTTACGCATTAGCCACCTAACTATTTTCTACTTATGACCAAATTACCATTAAATGTTTACTATCTCACCGCTTGAAAAGTTGGTGGACCCTTTTCTTGTTTTATTATAGCATTCATAATATGTTTCATATATTCGTATGAGTGTGTTCTCTTTATTTTAAAGAGTGACTATGATTAAAGCAGAGATAAAATATTACAGTTCAACAATATATTCAAGAAATCCGGTATAAATTTTCTAATATATTTGAAAGTGGTGTGTGAGAAGATGAGAGAAAAAATATTAATAAAAATATAAATATATATTTGATTGAAAAAATCTGAAATGTAATGATTTTTTATGTTATTATAATGATAAGAATAGAGAATTTGACACGTGAAAACTTACTCCCTTTTACTTTATGGTTTTATATTGATGCGTTTTTAAATTAAATAAAATTAACTAATTGGTTTGGTGGTACATCAACGTGTCTTGAACGTTGCACGTTTGGTTTTGTTCAAGGGAACTCCACTCTTTTTATCTGAATTATATGCATTCTTTTAAAAAAAAATATTTTTTTTCAACTACTTTTATCCTCTTCGCGTGTTGCGACAAGATTTGTTTCAGTACCTAGGTGTTATGCACCGAAAACTAATATCTTTACATAACATTTGCGCATAAGTATTGTTGTGTTACAAACTGATTAAGAAAAAAGTAAATCATTTATAAGATCTCTAAAGTGTCAAAAACAATCAAGCAATGAATCTTAAACGGATAGAGATGACGTAGAAATCTTTTAAATTTATGCAAAATTACAAGTATCATCCTTTATATTTAAAAAGTATTTTAATCAACATTTATGTATGCTTTTTATAACAGATTTCGTTATTTAGACTAAGAGGCGTTAAGTTTTTCTATTAAATCAATAGTCTTTTGGTCTTTCTACCCCTTAAAGGACTATTATTCAAATTCTAAACCTATATTAATGGAACTTTTTTTGTAACTAGCTTTTACTTTAAAATTTGTTATACATATATTATTTTATTTTATATTAAATACAAATTAACAATTTTCTATCATAACTTTTGATAATATAAATTATAATTATATAACAAAATACCTTAATCTTTTTTAATACTTAGAATTATTAAACACACATGGTTAACCCTATATATTTTACCTTTAATATTTCTATAATGTATTTTTATATAATTGTATATTACTACCTTGTACATGTTTTTATATAAGATATGATAGTGATTAACATATATAGTCGCATATGACTAGTTTTTCTTATTAATTTTTAAGTAAATTTCATTAACCGTTTATTATGTGTTTTAATTAACTAAAAGTATACTCTAAGTTTTAAATAAAGTTTATGAACCCTCAATTTATTGAGGGGTTGGTAAGAAAATGGAGAATAACGTTCGAAGAAAGGTTCGTTAGTTAAATGCAGTTGTTCAATTAAACGAATGGTGTTTGATTAATATTAAGTATGTTTTAGTAATAATTAGAATTGTAATGTCTTTTTATAGGATTCTATTGTGTTTTAGGAGTAGCGTTTTTAAATTAATAAAAAGTTATTCTATTTTTTAATTTTAAATTTATTAAAATAATTATTAATACAATTTTAATAATATAAATTATAATTAGTTAATAAATAATTATTAAATAATTAAAATAATACTATTAAAATTTATGATGAAAATTTGTTAATCTGTATTTAATATCTATATTAAAATAAAATAACATATATTAAAAATTATATTAAATAAACATTCTTTAGATTAGGTTCAGATTTGCCCTTAAGGAATAAAAAAACTGAAATGCCCTTAATTTAACAAAAAATAAATTAACGCCTATTAGTACAAATGACAAAATTTGTAAAAAAGTATGTATAAAATATAACTATAGTACTTTTTAAAGATAAATGATGGTAGTATGGTACCTGTATTTTTTTTATAAATCTAAAGGATTTTTTGTGATTTGAGAATAGGTAAGCACCTTAGAAAATTCATCGTCGTATACTTCTAGCTCCTTACGAATTCATATATTCACATATGCTAAAATTTGATCTCACATGACTAGATAAAAGAGTGTCTTCAAATTTATTCACTTGTTGCAAAAACCATTAAACATGGGGTGTTAAGTTAATATAATTAAGAGCTGATGAAAACATACAACAGGCTGGTTTAAACCGTTCAATGACATATACATACCTAATGGGTCACTTTCCCATGTGTTGAATTTGTATTCTTTTTTGTCAGGTCACATTATTGTTGTTCTTATTGCTATTCATCCTTGAGTGAATACATCAAGTAAACACGTATCAATGAGTTTCTTATTTTTTCATTTACTAACGTATAAATCTTTAGTTAAAACCAACAAATATTTTAACGAACGAATGATGAAGCCACTATAAAATAGAAAAAGTTGAGCGAAATAGTTTAGTGTGCATTTTATCATTCGTGTTAATGAATTAAGTTAATAACCTTATAACATGATTCAATTGTTAAATATAACACTTATACCTAAAATGATCATTGACCTAAGCAATTCAATGACGTGAATAAATTCATAAAATACAAATTATACATGTCAATTGTGTCGTCATGGGATGAATTCAATTGAAAAAGGGACAACAAATTTAACATAAGTAAACCTTTAACAAAACTTAATAAACCCCAACAATATAGCAAACATAATGGGGGCCATTATAATTGGCTAGATTCTTTTATATAGTCAAAAACCAATGTTCATTTTGTGTAGATGTGTAGAACTCATAAATCGTTTAAATTTAAACTTTTGATTATTTGAAAGGTACGGCTTCCTATCATATATATCTTAGTAATTATCAATATCAAAAAATCTTAACTTCTTGACATAAACCATGTTTGATAAACCCAACCTAACTTCCACCTCTTTTACCCGAACCCTTGCGACCAGAACCCAACCTACTATATCCCCCATGCGCTGCTATGAAGATTTCGTATAAGACTTACCATTTACTTGGTATTAATATCTACTATATAAAAACCATCTATGGTATAATTGACATATAATTAACTTGATAGCTAACATATAGCATTGGGACTACTTTGTTTAACGATCATCCTGGCCTTTCATCCATTAGTTCCCCTTGTATGTGGCTCCTAAAATCAAACAAACAAAAACAAAGTGATAAAGTGTTTTAGAATCCATCACACATACGTATTGCAGGTAGCTGTAACCCATTCAAAACCTTGATGTAAATCTATTGAGCTTTTACCCAAAGTGTCATAAAGACCTTAACAACTTATTGCCAATCACCACCCGATTCAACCACTATAATTTAAAGTAGAATCGTAAAAAACCCATAAAATAAACTTAGTTTTGACTTACATAAATTGCTAACATTTTGTTTGTCCTTTTCCATTAAGCATAAAGAATAACTAAACATACTTTGAGGGTGTGAATCGGTAACCTTTTTTTTACCATCATGCTTCATGAGTATAGCATAAAATGATATAGTTTGCCCCTCTTAACCATACTTCAACAAAAAAGCCTACGAAAAATACTAAATTCAAAACATTTGAGCAATACATTGAGTGCAATCTTTCCTATTATTTGATCACACAACTATATTTATGTCAGTTCTAGAACTTAAATAATGTTATTAATTAATAAAAAAAATAAGAGAAGAGATATCCTTAATTTATAAGAAATGTAGCTTATTTGGAAGTAAATACCAGTTTAGTCCTCTACAAATGTAAAGAATGCATATGCAATGTTCCAAAGTTATATTATCTTCTTTTTGAAACTATGGAGTTAAATTCAAGTTATATCATATTGAAACATGTAACTTTTTTGAAATAGTCGGTCCGAGCTTAATTCATATTATCTTCATAAAACCCCTATACCTATAAGTCTTGGATTGAATTCCATAATTTTGCTAACTATTAGATTTTAAGTTTGGAAGTTAGATAGCAATCCAATTGATCTAAACCTACAACATGCAAAGGTCTAATGTTATAATGTAACAACATAGCTTTATAAGGTTATAACTTTTTTATGTAAAACTCTATGTCCAATAGCATACAAATATCAATCAATAAAACCGATAAGCAATTATAATTAAGAAAGAATAAGTACTAAAATCATCTGAAACGGGAGGCGAAACCGCTTCTTCATTGCGCTTGACGGCATAACAAACCTAAGTCTCGAAAACAAGAAATGTAACCGGCATACAAATAAAAGCATTAAAGTGCAATACAAAAGACAAATACACACACACTTTCCTATTTATTTCCCATCTATCTAAATTAATATCTATCTATTATAATAAAATAAGATTTTAAGATGCCACTTGGCACAATTTTAGATCATCTAATTTTAATTTTTCCGTTTTTCTCTCGTATTAAACAATTACCTTAAATACTTATAATATTATTTAATTTCTTTTGAGATAAAAAAATATTTTTCAATAAATTAAGAAAAAGATGATTTTATAGATGATTTTTTTATAAAACTAAAAAACTAAAATTAGGAGTTATAATAAGAAAATTTTTAATAATGATATTTTTTTAAAAATGTTTGTTTTGCAATAACCGACGGTGCCGATTGGAAGGACCGTCGCTCAATGGATAAAAGTTACTCTAGAGATAACATGAATGCTTATTAAAAATGCAATTAGGGTTTAAAAACAAAAGTTTAAAATAATAAAATCATTGTTTTATTACTTATATTATTACTCATATGCGATTTCAATCATAGCGTTTTATAATTATTACATTGTCAATACTAATTACTTAATATTTTATTTATTCAACCCGTGTAATACAATAATTAGTGGTTTGAATTTACCATAAGCTATTGTTTTCTTCATTTATTTATTTACTATATATATGCTCTTCATTTATTTTTTATTTTTAACTAATGTTGGCTTTACTAAATCAAAATTAAATCATACGATTTTCAATTTAACCATTGTCATCCAATGATATCACTAAATTGATCATGACAAACCACCTAACAAATATTTCATCAAATCGTATCTGAATACGTAATAAACTTTCACATTTAAAAGTTCAAATTCTATAATAAACAGGTCACGTGTATTTAAAAAAAAAAGTGTATCAGACGTTGGATTTTGTTAATTTATAATGTGAACAATCACACGTAATGCTAATTTAATTTAAAAGTAGCAACTATTTTAAGATATTTGTAAGGTTAAATCCACAATCCTCCCATTGTTTGCCTCTCAAGCAAAGCAAACAAACCAACACGCAAAGCCTAGCGGCGCTACGACGGTTTCCGATCGGCGGCGATGGGTGTACCGGCGTTTTACCGGTGGCTAGCTGAGAAATACCCGATGGTCGTCGTAGATGTCATAGAGGAAGAACCCGTTGAAATCGATGGCATCAAAATACCCGTTGACACATCTAAACCTAACCCTAATCACATTGAGTACGACAATCTCTATCTCGACATGAACGGAATCATTCATCCCTGTTTTCACCCCGAAGATAGGGTACAAAATCCCCCAATCTCTCTCTCTATTCATATCTATATATGTATATCTCTCTCTACGTGCATGTATCATGTATGTATGTGGTTACACTGCTAATTTGTTGTAATGATTTAGGAGTTAGCATTTGTATTATGTTTGTTGCTATTGTTGGTGATAATTATAACATTTTGGTAATGTGCAATGAGTTTTGGTCGGCAACCATGGGAACTTAGCTTGCAGATCATTGACAATTTGACATGAGTATGTGTCTTGGACAAATTGGTCGTTTTGAAAATAGCTTCACAAGTTTTGATATGCGTATGCAGTCGTGACTTGTGTCATAGCCAAATTGTTTTACTTGCTTAGTCACGAGGGTGCTAGTGTATTAGAGGGTATAGAAGATGCTGTAGCTTGATAAATAGTTTAGCTAAAATACCTATTGGTAGTTGATATGTCTGTGAGTTTTATATATTTCTTGAGGAGGTCTGCCTAACGTGATAACTGATAAATTAAGGTGGATAGAACACACATAAACATGAACAGCACAAACCAAGTCATTAATTTGACATCATCAAGAAAGAAGAATGGAAAGACTTCATAATGATTCACCCATCAATGTTATGGAGTTCGGGTTTAGTTTATTTTGATGATTGTCATATGACAACACCCCCCGCCTCTTCATTGAGAACTTAGTCTCTAAATTTCATTGCTTTATGTAAATCTTACGCAGACTCATGCTGTAATTTTATCTCCCTTGAAAAATTTCATTAATAAGGTTAATGAACAATGCACATAATGTATATTCATTGACAATTTTTCTTAAAAACGGAAACCAACCACTAGGTGGGTGTTTCAAATCAGTACTGACATTTCAGAACACTTTATTTGGACTGATTAAAGGGATCTTGGTTATATCTACATATCATCCTTTTACAGACCCCATTCTTGACCAATGTTGACCCAAATTTGACATAGATATGCATGAGGCGTTGCCTCAAAGCCCTGAGGCGTTTTCCTGATTGCCTCTAGAGCCTCACGCCTTAAGCGCCTCAGGCGCTACTCGCTAGTTTTAAAACCAAGTATGTATGTAGTCTTAATAATGATTACCACTCAATTTGACTGTTTCTATGGATGCAGCCTTCCCCAACCTCTTTTAATGAGGTGTTTCAATGCATGTTTGACTACATAGATCGGCTTTTTGTGATGGTGCGGCCACGGAAACTGCTTTATATGGCTATTGGTGGGTAGTGACCCTGAAATACTGTTACAAAACTATCTTGAACTGGTTAATTATTCACACTTTTGCAACTTATAAAGTATTTGAAAATTTGGTGTAGATGGTGTTGCCCCAAGGGCAAAAATGAATCAGCAGCGCTCTAGACGGTTTAGAGCAGCCAAAGATGCAGCAGATGCGGTATGTATCTTGCATTATACTCATTCAGTTTTTTTTTCTTTCAGATTATGTTTTGACTAACATATATGACTTTGTCTTCATAGGCAGCCGAGGAGGAGAGGCTAAGGGAGGAATTTGAGAGAGAAGGCAGAAAGCTTCCTCCCAAACAAGAATCACAAACTTTTGACTCTAATGTCATCACCCCTGGGACTGAATTTATGGCAGTTTTGTCTATTGCTTTGCAGTATTATGTTCACCAAAGACTAAACAATGATCCTGGATGGAAACCCATAAAGGTAACTTTTGGTAGTAAAGATTTTATGAAGAGTTGGAAGACCCTTTTGAGTAGAGTCAACAAAATGGACAGGGCAGGGAGTTGAGTGTCCCTCTTGAGCAAATAATGATTTGGTTTACCTAGAACACCTTTTTGTTAAAAATTTGATTTTTTTATTAAATTGTATATATGGAAAAAGTCATGTTATCATTGACTCAGTAATAATCTATATATTGAATAAAATGGTTTAGGAGACTTTATGGATTGAATTCACTTTGGGTGAGTTTCAATCTGTTTGATCTGTTCTGCCTGTTTTGCTTTAAGTTAAGTTTCTACTTTCTTTTACCTGTTTGTTTCATTATAGATAAAACACGACCCAAATCCATTCATTTACCCATTCATAAGTAAATAGTTGAAAAAGTTATGTTTACTCGGAGTCCCGACCATGTATACCGTTTATCAAAGAAGTGTTTATACAGTATCACATAAGTTGCATCAACATTGTAGATCTTTAAAGTTGCTATGTGGATTAATCTAGGAATATGTATTGGTTTGAACAAGAAAACTGCTTTAACATGTCATGGTTGTTTGTTGTCTTTTGAAGGTTATTCTTTCTGATGCTAATGTTCCTGGTGAAGGGGAGCATAAAATAATGTCCTACATTCGTCTTCAAAGGAATCTTCCTGGTTTTGATCCAAACACCCGCCATTGCTTATACGGTTTGGTATTGTTTACCCTTGACTCAATTCTGTTTTTTACGTTTGAATATAATAATGCCCCCTAAATTGCTATATTTGTATTCATAATTGTTTCAAACTACAGGATGCTGATTTGATTATGTTGGCTTTGGCTACCCATGAAGTTCATTTTTCAATACTTAGAGAGGTATATCCTCACTAACCTTGGTAAAACCAAAACAAGGGAATGGTTCTGTTGAATTTTGTCTTTCTGAAGAAAAAGTAGCTTAATGGTTATTGCACATAGCACAGTGGTGATAAGAGTAGCTTATTCAAAAAAGTGTCGTAGTTCACTAGTAATATGCAGTGAACATATGATTTATGCTCTATCATTATAATGTCTCAGGTTGTATATACTCCTGGACAACAAGACAAATGTTTTATATGTGGTCAAATAGGTCATTTAGCAGCAGCTTGTGAAGGAAAGGCAAAAAGGAAGGCTGGTGAATTCGATGAAAAAGGAAACACTGATGTTGTGCCTAAGAAGCCATACCAGGCAACTCTTTAACCAAAATTTTGAAATGAATTGTTTTCTTATCTTAAGAAGCTGTTTATTTCATAGGTATTGATGTTTTCGTATTTTTCTAACATATGCATGCTTTTTACAGTTCCTTAACATTTGGACTCTTAGGGAGTACCTGGAATATGAAATGAGAATTCCTAATCTTCCTTTCAAGATCGATTTTGAGCGGATAGTGGATGATTTTATCTTCATGTGTTTTTTTGTTGGGAACGATTTTCTACCACATATGCCCACTTTAGAAATTCGTGAGGTACATTTCCAACTCTCTTGCAAGAGACTAGTATAGAAGATTCCATTCAGGGGTGCTCATTGTTTATCTGCTTAAATAAAATTTTCAACTTCTTTCTAATTATCTGTTTTTCAGGGTGCTATAAATTTACTTCTGGCTGTATATAAAAAGGAGTTTAGGGTCTTGAATGGGTATCTGACTGATGGAAGCAAGGTGACTGTTTTTTATATACTTATATGATCTTTTGCTTTGAGATTTCTACTTTGTCATTGAAGCCTTTTGTTACTCAACTTTGTGTGTTGCTTTTTTTTCTTGTTCACTCCCAGCCAGACCTTAGCAAAGTGGAGCACTTTATTCAGGCTGTGGGTTCGTATGAAGATAAAATTTTTCAGAAAAGAGCTCGCTTGCATCAGGTAAAATTTATTATGCACACATACATATATCATGTAATTGGAAAAGTGAAGCCATGTTAATGTTTAATTGTTCAGAGACAAGCTGAAAGGATAAAACGTGACAAAGCTCAAGCCAAATCTCAATCAATAAGAGGAGATGATGCTGGACCACAAATAGAACCTGAATCATTAGTTGCAGTTGGGCGGTTTCATGGATCGCGTCTTGCTTCTGGACCCTCACCATCACCATACCAATCTAAGGGTGCCTTGGGCCATCTTCGTCCAAATAAACTTGCACGCATGTCATCTGGGTCCACTGTTGGTGCTGCTATCGTTGAAGCTGAGAGCAATCTAGAAAGAGATGATGTATGTTTCTCTTTTAATCTTTCGTAAACGACTGATATAATATGTAGGTCTGGAGGTTGTAATTTTTAACTCATACATGTGAAGCAGCTTAATTCGGGTTAGATTTTTATTGACAACAGATCATACAGGTAAGTTGCTTGAATGAGCCAAAAAAGAAAATGGCTCAAATTGGTCCAAAACCACCTTAAAATTTTTCAGATGCTTGCAACTTTCAATTGTTTTATTAAGAAAATTGATTAATATGTGAATAGTATATTTTTATTATTGTATTAATACAGTAGTTTATGATGTTTTTAAACTTAAGCTAGAGAGAAGTTTTTATGTGTCACCCCAATTTTGACGTGACTATCGTTGTTTCGTTTCATCCCATTTCGACTTGTATCAAAAAGTATTCTTTGTTCCTGAACCCATTTTGATATGTTGCCTGACCTGCTTGGTCTGCACATTTTGCTATCTTTAAGTAGGGCTAATAGTCATGAACCAACCATTTTGTGAGCTGGTAACTGGTGGGAAATTAAACTCTAAAATACGAGTTCAGTTAATTTCTTCTCCCTTTTTACAAATTACTGAATCATGTTAAATTGATTTTTTTAGTATTTTTCTTCTCAAATAGGCGCTTAACCTCTTACATGAAAAGTTGGTTTCCTGAAAACCTAAACCTGATTTGACACTAGAGAGCTATACGTGTGTTGAATTTTTTGTGCTAAAATAAAATTCTTTTTTGTTATTTAAGTGTCACTTGTTTTCAGGTACTTGACAACAAAGAAGAATTGAAAACAAAACTGAAAGAGATACTTCGTGAAAAATCTGATGCTTTTAATTCTGATCAGCCAGATGAGGATAAGGTTAGAGCTTAGAGATGCATATGGATTCTAATTCTAGCTTAAACTGAATGCACATTCAGTAACATTAAATATTAATATTTCATTTCTTTCGTGAAAGTATTTATTTGTGATCAAATATCAAGATTCAAGATATGCATGCTGTCAACTCTGAATACTGAATTTGTAGACTTATTTTGTAGTGTACATGTTTCTATGTTTCACATTTTCTTGATGCATTGTTGGCAGATAAAACTGGGAGTGCCTGGGTGGAAGGAAAGGTACTATGAGGAGAAGTTCTCTGCAAAATCACCTGAAGAGCTTGATGAAATACGGAGAGATGTGGTAAGATTTCAAATCTTTTTAGCCTCCACTTCTCTTCATGTAAAGAAAATAAATTAAATGAAAGAAGATTAGATAATTGAAAATGAGAGAACTTCTGAACTTGTAACAGTTAATATTAATATTACTCCGAACAGCCAATAGACTTTTGGCCTCCACTTCTCTTTTGTTATAGGAGATTAATGATGTGATGTAAAAGCATAACTGTCCTTTGAAATTGTGACTAGACACTTATCTTTCAGTTTGGCTGCTTAAAAGTTTTCTTGTGAATTGCTCTGAAGAAGAAATCTAAAAATATATACACTTGAACAACTATTCTCAGGTTCTTAGATATACTGAAGGCTTGTGTTGGGTGATGCATTATTACTATGAAGGTGTCTGTTCTTGGCAGTGGTAACTTTTTTTCTTATGTTAAGCCACTAATTTTTTAAAATAAGTTGTTGGTACCTCCTGTTGATATCTGAAGGAATTTTGAATCCAGTTGAAGTGTTTTCACTTTGTTCTTAAAGAAGATTGAATATCACGGTGTTTTATGTGGTATATGTTGGGACTTAGAGGTGGATAATAGGCGGGGTTGGGTAACATGTCAAAACAAGCCGGGTTGACCATATCCATTTAATTGAGTTTTACAAATAATTAGAAAACTATAATATGACAATAAGTGATTTTATTTTCATTATTTTTTTAACTTACATGCTTTACTTGCTAGAGAGAGAATATAACCTAAATGGATTTTTGAACATAGCCAATTTTCCATTGAGGAAGTATTCAGGAAGACCATTTTCCTTTGTTTGTTGTTTTTCTGAATAACTTTATATATTTTGGTATGCATTGCCGATACGTTGAGGCTATTGAAGCTAGTTTATTAACTGATTTACACTACTCATTTTTCCTTTCAGGTTTTATCCTTATCATTATGCTCCATTTGCTTCTGATCTTAAGGATCTTGGAGAGTTAGATATCAATTTTGAACTAGGTTCACCATTCAAACCGTTTAATCAGCTGATGGGTGTGTTTCCTGCCGCAAGGTAGAACCCGTCATTTTTTTTTTACCTGATCTTCCATAGTCCAAATCTCTAACTGAGTTTCTTGTAGTTCCCATGCCCTTCCTGAGCATTACAGAAAATTGATGACGGACCCAAATTCACCTATTATCGATTTTTACCCAACAGGTAATGTTAGTGCTTTGACAAAGTAAAAATCCGTTTATCGTGTAAAAATATTTTACACTCATACAATACCTTTTCATATTGTGTTTCAGATTTTGAAGTTGACATGAATGGCAAGCGCTTTGCATGGCAGGTGTGTTTTCTTTTCTTCTGGTCTTTTTCTACTTATGGTTAACTATTGTTATATATCTCAAGTAAATATTAACCTTTGTTTGTTTGGTATATATCCTAGGGAATAGCAAAATTGCCTTTCATTGATGAAGCTCGTCTTCTTGCAGAAGTGGCAAAAGTAGAACACACTTTAACGGTAAGAATATTGTTTTAATATTTGATCATTTTCTGTAATTATGCTACGAAAATGGTTCTGTTAGCTCTTAGATACTTTAATTTCTACAGGAGGAAGAGGTTCGTAGAAATAGCACGATGTCTGACATGCTTTTTGTGGCATTGTCACACACCCTATCTCCATATATATTTTCTCTCAATGACCGTTGCAAACAATTTTCAGCAAGAGAACGAGTTGAAATTCAAGAACGTATCGACCCACTGGCAAGGTTTGTGTTACAATCTCTAGGTCTTGGTTTATTTCATGCTATGATATGAATTCTCTAATTTATTCTTGGGGTGTGTGCTGTGCAGTGGTGGGATGAATGGTTATATATCCCTTTGTGCTGGAGATCCCTGTCCTCCAGTATTCAGCTCACCTGTTATGGGGATGGATGATATTTTGGACAACCAAGTCATGTAAACTTAGAAAAAACCTTTTGATATTATTTATTGGACATATAATGTTTGTAAGGTCTTGTCGTTATGTTAAGCAGTTACTTAACTAGCCTTTTACTGCTTTCTATTTCAGATGTGCTATATACAAGCTTCCAGAATATCATAAGCATATATCTCGACCACCTGCAGGGGTCAAATTACCAAAGAAGGTAATTGATGGGGCATATCATGTCATTATATATACACCCAACCAAAATAATTAATATCAGATATACCCATTTAAAATACTTATAATTTCATATTTACCCATTTCTTTAATACAATTTATAGCATGAACATTATACCCTTCTCTTTCTCCTTGCACTCTAGATTCCCATGTCCTAACACCAGTTTTAAGAGAAGTGTATAAATTTCATAAATTTGAGAATGTGTATATTTGTTCTTATGGTTTTTTGTTGGATAAATATGATAGTATACCAAGTCTTGAGGAGATGCATGAAATTATCTTTTTTTCTGCCATTCATTTGATGTTATAACCCCACTTGATCCAAGAGATCTGTACTCTCCCCCTTGATGTGGACTGCATCTTAGATTTTGTTTCATTTTGCCGCAGACTGTAACTGTGGGTGATTTGCAACCCGAACCTACTTTATGGCATGAGGATACTGGAAGGAAGCCATGGGAGAATGGAAGGTACACCGACTAGTGTTATCTATTTGTTACTTGATTAGCTTAAACTTTTTGACCTCTTAGCTTTTTTCAGGGGCGTTTAGGTTTGTATTTTAAAACAGATTATTGTGACCTGTAGTCACAACATCAGTGTTTACTGTTTGGATAAACAAATTTTGTTTCTGATTGTTATACGATCAGTTCCATATCATGTGCAACAAAACTGATTATATCGAGTAAAACTGAAATGATTTGTTTGGCCCTTTTTTAACCTCCATTTCACACAAAACACCATTTTTCTTACATCAATTGTTAATTTTTGTTATTTTATCTCTTAAGTAACTTCCCCCCTGCCATTCTCTTGTTTATGGAAACTTCTTTTTGATGTAGGAATGGGCACGATAGGCACAATAACTACAAAACACCATTTTTCTTACATCAATTGTTAATTTTTGTTATTTTATCTCTTAAGTAACTTCCCCCCTGCCATTCTCTTGTTTATGGAAACTTCTTTTTGATGTAGGAATGGGCACGATAGGCACAATAACTACAAAACACCATTTTTCTTACATCAATTGTTAATTTTTGTTATTTTATCTCTTAAGTAACTTCCCCCCTGCCATTCTCTTGTTTATGGAAACTTCTTTTTGATGTAGGAATGGGCACGATAGGCACAATAACTACAAAACACCATTTTTCTTACATCAATTGTTAATTTTTGTTATTTTATCTCTTAAGTAACTTCCCCCCTGCCATTCTCTTGTTTATGGAAACTTCTTTTTGATGTAGGAATGGGCACGATAGGCACAATAACTACAACCATAACCCCCGTGGAGCTGGTCCTAGCCGACAGCTTGGAGATGCTGCACACCGACTTGTCACCAATAGCTTACAAGTAAAGCCAGATAGAAATGGCCATCATCAATCATATGATCCACACTCACATGGCCCGCCTTCTCACTACCCACCTTACCAGAGTAATCGACCCTATGACAATCAGGACCCAAGTAGGATGGAGCACTCTAGATCAGGTTATCCTCCACATAACTATGACTCGAATTATGGTCAACCCTATGCTTCAAGTACCCATTACAGTAGATCAAATCCTCAGACGCATGGATACTACCAGAATCAACATGGATATCCTCCACCACGCGGGCACCATCAAAGTCAACAATTACCTGTTAGCGGTCATTACTATCCACCACAAGGTGGTGTTTACAGTAATGATGGTGGCTATGCGTATAACGCCACCAATCATCACCATCAACAGACTGGCGGCAGAGGCCACACACGCCCTCAACAAGGTGGAGGCAACCAGTTTTCAGCATTAAGTAGAGATGGAAGGGGTAGCAGGTCACACCAACCTTATCGTCGGTAGACGGTATGGTAATATTTGAATCTTGTGTTGTAATTCCTTTGTATGTTGTATCATAGTCTGATAGTCCTTTCACTATGTGAAATTCATTGGATTCCCATAAAAAGTTTACAAATAGGTTGGGTCCACAAGATGATTGGATCTTTTATTCTGTTGTATACTTTTAACTTTTATTAGCTTTATTTAGTAAAATGTAGAAATTGTTATGGGGTGTGATAAAGTTCACAACCATTGATGGTTCTAACTTTTCTTTATGGGTTAAAATGTTCACGGGTCAAAAGTTGATTAAATGGGTCATCGGTCAGAAAATCTTCAAAATATATTTTTGGAATTAATTATTTAATAATTAGGCAATTAAATATAATAAAACAGTCAAAGTATAGATAAGCCTTTTGAGTACCGTTCACATTTGCCGTTGATAAGTCCTAGCAATGGCAACATCCATCAACTGAGGATGCACCAACAGATGATTGAAATTGACCCCTTTCGGAAGCCATATTGTTTGTATATGAGGGCTATTTTGCTTTTTTTTGAGTGTGTTCCAGTTAATACATACCATACCTATTTATCGTAACATATAATGACAAAGTGAACCATCAAATTCAGAGAAAAAATGTTCATTTGCGATTATATAGCTGGTAGAAAATGGCCAAATTCGAATCAAGCTAGAACCGGTTTGAGATAGGCACCGATTTGGGCTATGAAATGTAAGAACGAAGTGGAAGCTCTGGTATCTTTTGTGTATTTACAGTTTTTATGAAATATAAAAACTACATCTGCTTCTTTGATCATTTCATAAAATATAAAATACAAAAACTACTCTCCACAGACCCCAAGAGAGCCGACGTCACCATCTCCAATCATTCTAGAGATATAGTTTTTTTCTTTACGAATTAGTAATGCTCTACCACCAAGGCAGAGGCCCCTTTGTTAATCCCTTACTTGAAAATTAATATATGTAGGACACAATTTTATTAAAAAAAAATAGAAAAAATGATTTTGCAAACAAATAGAAATACGAGCAGTAGTAAAAAGAGAAGAGCTACTTGGGTTTGTTAGAACATAAACATAGTTTAACCATTTAAACTTTGTGAAAAACGCAGCGGAATAATAGATTTATAACCTTGTTCATAAGCTGAAAAATCAGGTTCTATTTGATGTTATAAGTTGTAAACAAACCCAAGAACAAAAGGATCTTGTATATGTGAATAATGCTAGCTATGAAAACATAAACAACACATAATGGACAGCCATAAAGAGGACTGCCAAAACTACCTTTCAGCAGCAAATTAGACGAAAATGGAGGATGATATTGTCCAAGAAATCGACCAAGGCACCAAGAGAAGGTCCTCTCAAGCTTGTATAC
>BJCM01272021.1:0-17134 GCA_018326385.1 Flaveria bidentis | reverse complement strand
AACTCATATATTTCATTTACATTAAGGACATGACAAACATATTACATTAAGATCATAAACTAGGTACATGTGCATCTACAAACTCCCCCTTGGACCTAGTTTCTATCATTGTCTGGCATCCTTCATTAGCTCGTCAAACTTCTTATGCCTCTCCTCAACTGTGACTCCAGCGTGTATCTCAAAAGCAAAGCAGAGTCTTATCACATTCTGAAATTGGAGGGCCTGTATGATATCCTGCAGATCATAGAATAATGGTCTCCTGTATAAAGTATCAACATCATTATCTGACAGGTTGGTTAGCCACATTGTGTCAAATACCCTGATGGTCTCCATTTGGCGCTCTTTCTGTAATTCTATGACCGCTTCTCCTATTCGCCAGTCATAATAGCACCACTTGAAGTGGAGAGTGAAGGCCTGTGGCATTTCCCTCATGGGGATCTTTGACATAGTACGAGGAAGACTGCACTTCAACACCACTTTCGGTTTCCCAGTCCTTAGGTCTATCTCCGACCTCCGAATGTACCTCGTAGGTTGTTGAGGAGTGAATTTAACCTATCGTGTGTGGTATTCTCTCTTCAACGCAACTTCAAACCAGCCGGACATCTTCCTGGGATCAGCATACAGCAGGTTTAGGCGTGCCAACTGGTTGAGCTCAAAAGCAGGGAGAGTCTTCAGATCATGTGGAACTCTGAAGTACTCGATTCCCTTTTCCCACTTCACAGCATATACATTTAGATCCTCCAAGCCAGCCCACGCTATAATCTTGCCAGACACCTTTAGATGCTTCTTGACTCTGTAGAGCTTGGTGTAGGAACTCGGTTTCGGTGTTATGCGTTGGGCACGGATCTCTACAAAAAAAGCCACCCACTCGGCCTTTTTGGTCTCAACATCGGCCTCCAAGGCTTGGGCTTGGCTTTCAGATTTCTCGGTCTCCCTCTCCATCGTATCCAGTTTAGCATACAAACCACTATGGAGTGTATCACCAAAATTGGGAACCACATTTCCCTCTCCATCAGTATATTCAGGATAGTGTTGTGTTGTGACGTCTTCAATCTCTATCTCATCAACGTTGTTGAGCTCGTCATCACTAGCAACATCGACGGTAGGGGCATCATTGACCAGTTCTTCCGGATTCAACCGGAACATATCTGCTAGTTGCTCATCAGTGAGGTCATAGATGATTTCTCCTTCTTCGGGAGCATAGCTCACTGACCTCCTGACTATCCCTTGCAGATCAAGAATCATAGTTAACTGAGTCTTGATCTGTTGCAGGGGAGCAACATCATATTTTCATCTCTTTGAATGTTTGGATTTGCTTGATTTAAAACATATAATACATCATTCATCAGTAAATAATCAAGATAGTAAACATTAAATATATACATAAACATTCACGCACATAAGTTTAATACAATATTCAAGTACACATGATTTAAATTACATAAACATCTATGCATTACATTTGTCCTGAATCATGTGGTCCTCTGCTGTCGGGGCTGATGTCGAGGCACGCTGATCTTGATTCCTTTTGGTCCGTCTCTCATTAGCTTCTTAGACACCCGAAGCAGACGGATCTCCTTCTCCTTCATCGTCTCCTCCATCCACGTCATCACCTCCCTCTGTATCATTGTGAAGTCGGTTGGATCGGTAAACATCCGAGCGTGTTCTTGACGGAAGGATAAACAACAACAAAAACCAAGAGACAATCAATAATACGAACTATAATTGAATGGTTTCATTGATAAAACCTAACGATTACAAGCTCGTTACAACATAAGAATCAAGACTCTTGGCAAGGGGAGATCGAGCATGATCTCCCCTCTCATCCAACAGCCCTAGGCTCCGGGTAGACTCCTCTCAAAACCCTTATCTCTCTACACATTGAAACTGGTATATATAGGCCTCGACCCATATTACATGCGACTGGGCCCATTCGTGTGATTGTACCATGCGTATGGTTCAATTGTACAACTAGACCATGTGTATGGTTCAATTGTACGACTAGACCATACTTATGGTTTAGTCTTACGAATGTCCCAATCGCATCTCTCAGTCGCACGGCTGGTCCATGAGCATGGCTCAGTCGTACGACTGAGTCTCATTCGTATATGCTCCTGCGAATGACCCTATTTCATGTGTTTACAACATATCAGGTGTATTACATTAAGCCTAGACTATTTGACAAGCATCGGACACACTATATATGACAATATATGCTCCAACAATCATCACCTTCATCATCACCATCATCATCATCATCATCACTATCATCATCATCACCATCATCACCATCTCCCTCTCGGATCTTCAGAGGCTCATCCTTTGTGCCCTTAAGTTTGAGTAGGATGGTCCGCTTGGCATCCTCCAACTCCTCAATCTTCTTAGTAGATAACACATTCTACTCCTTGAGTTGGGTAATCTCTTGAGTCTGACCAGCCATTTGTTGAGCCTGCTCCTCAATCTGTTGTGCCTGCTGAGAGATCTGCAGTGATTGTGTAGTAGTAAGCTCCACTAATTCTCTAAGCTGTGAAGTCTTCTTGTCATCGGCGGCTAACAACTTCAGCACCATACGGTTAGTGCTGAAAGCCGTTCTCTACCCCACTGGGAGGTAGAGGTGATCCAGAAGGGAAAGATGGGTGATATGTTGGTCCTGCATGGTGGCTAGTGGTGGTGGCGGTGATAGTGGTGAATATGGGAGGTGGTATATGTGTGGGTGGTGATGGGTGAGCTGTAGTGGTGGTGGATGTGATGTGGGTAAGTGGTGGAGTGGGTGTGGTAGTGGTGTGTGAGGTGGTAGTAGTGGTTAAGGTAGTGGTTGTGGTGGTAGCTAAGGTCAAGGTGAACTTCAGTCTCTTCCCTTTCTTGCCATAATGGTGAGCCATTCTCTTCTTCCTTGTGCCTTTAGGCACTGTTGCTCCCCCTTAGATGTAGGGTGGGTCCGGGGTATATGAGGGATCTGAATCAGCAGCAACATCCCCGGACTCCCCTTGGCGTCAACCAACCGCCCTTAAACCTCTCTTTGTGGCAACCACCCTACTGCCCACAGTCCTAGTCAGAGGCTCCTCATCACACTCCTCCTCCTCATCAGGAGGGCAAAAATCCTGATGGAAACTAGTGGTGGTGGCTTCTCCATGAGTGGGTGGTGGAGGTATAACATGTGCAGTGCTGGCCCTAGAAGTAGTGGGCCCATAGTCTCTAGTAGCGACTTCAGAAGCCCTTCTTGCCTTTGGCCTCAACATTCTCTATCAGGTATGCAAAGATCATGTTGGAGAAGCTGAAGGGGTGGTTAAGCACCAGTGCCATGTAGGCATTCTGGATCTGGTCTGATAGGTCATCAAATCCACCCCTCCTCAACGCTATGCACTTCAGTATAACATGTGCCAAGTACTTAAACTGGGAACTTGGGTTGCTTTTGTTTAGCACACCTGTATTGATGTCCCAGAGTACTTCATCCTGAGGAAGCATCCCCTCACAGTCAGAGGGTGTAGCCTGGTTGGGTGATCAGCATCATCACCCAGATCCAGTACTCGTCAAAGATTTGTAGCTGGCACCTGCATATCCTGCCCAAATATAGTACTCCTGATGCTGTAGGGCTCACGAGATCAATCAACTAATGCACCCTCCCAGAAGGCCTGCTGTATAGACCTGTAGGGAGTGCATGGTGTAGATATGGCTCTATGGATCCGTGATCTCTTTAGGAAAGCTATGATACCAGCAAACTCGGTAGTGTTCTGAGTTGTGGCGTCCAGATGAGCACAAATATTGTGCTTGGTGTTTATGGTCCACCGATCAGCCACCAATCTAAAACACAAGAAGCATACAAGTGAGATCATCACATAACAGAAACCATTTATAATTAACATATTTGAGATCAGTCTAGTTCAATCGTGTGATTGAACCATACGACTGAGTTTAGTCGTTTGACATAACATGCGACTGAATATAGTGGGGTGACGTATCATACGACGAAGTTCAATCGGGTGACTGAGCCTGCGATTGGTTCAGTCGGCCGACTAAGCTCATTCGCATTATTCATTCGGCTGACTGAGTCATTCTTCCATCTTAGTCGTGCGATTGTAGTTCATCCGGGTGTCCAGTCGCATGACGTACTATTAGTTTGATTGAGATTCGAATTTTGACCAAATCTTAACATTAGACATCGTCATTTGGCTCATTAGACTTGCAATAACCCTACTTAGCATCTAATAACCTTGATTTGAACAGTTTACTTAGTTTTATTAGGTTATTTGTCCAACTTATGTCTCGGTTCTTGTTAGGGTCGAATTTCGTAATTTAGGGGTCAAATCGACTGAGATTTGGTTAGATAGCACCGCATTGTACCTATGAAAACACAAGAAATCATTAGAATATCGAAATATGAAGTCAAATTAGGTCAGATGAAAATTCGGCACAGTAACGGTATGCTTTGCGATTTTAGGGCGAATGAGGAGTGATGAGTGTATGCGATAGACTATAGCCCTATTTATACTGAATCTGGTTTCAATTGGGCGACTAGACCCATTCCCTCTTTTCATTTGGGCGATTGGATCTCAGTCGTGCGATTGGTTCAGTCGATCACATTCAGTCGGCCGACTGGGTTTCAGTCGGGCGACTGACTCCTTCGGGCATCTGAGTGGCTCAATCTTGTAAGCCATCCATGTGAATGGTTCATATTCATGCTTCATTCGGTTGTCTAGGGCATAAGTATGGTCCAATAGTACGATTGATCCATACTCATGGTCCAGTCGTGCGAATGGATCATACTCATAGTTTTTGACTTTATGACCATTTGACATTTAACCCCATTTAACTATTGATTAAACATTTTGAGTATTCGATCATCTCAGACATGATCCTTTTAACTTTGAAAACTTTTGATCACCTTAGTCGTGATCCTTTTAAACACAACACATTTTGTCACCTCAGACGTGACCTATTTACCATTTAAATACCCGTTTTGTCACCTCAGACGTGACCCTTTTAGGTGATTAAATCCCAGATTGAATTCCACGACATAGTCCGACGTTAAAAGCTAAATTGACTAAAAAATTTAAACAAGCAAAATTAAACAATAAAACTAAAGTGCTTTTGTGATTTTGGGTGGGGTGAAAATCCTAAGATAGAAATCTAACAGATTTAATTCTTGAACATGCAGCTACAAGTTATTTTGTTCACCATAAGTGGAAAGATTCATTATGGAATCATACATGTAATCAAATCATTCAGATTGTGTTTCCAAAATCATTTGATGTTAGATTCTTGTTTTCGTACAGATTCATTAGCAAGTGTAGAAAATCATACTAGTCCTATAAGACACACACATTGATTTGGACTTTCAAGACTTGCAGCCATGATGATTGTCAGTGTACTTGTCCACTTAAATTTATACACAGAATTTTGACATAGATTGATGATACATTAGGTTAATTATTTCAACAAGCATTTGTGGATCCCACGCTTATATGGTAATCAACATTCTTCAGGAGATTTTTGAGCGGTCTACGGGTATTTTGACAAGAAGAGACTATTCTTAGAGCTTTCAAGGAGAAGCCAAGCCTCAAGTTAGTGCCACCACACACAAAAGTGGCAGCAAACAACAATTAGTTCTAGAATATATAAGTTATGCTTATCCTCAGGTCAGTGCCACCGCATAGCAGAGAGGCACATAACCTATCTTCTTGTTTGAGTAATTTTATTCTTTTTGCACATATCGCACCAACAACATATGTTATTAGTTTGATTGCTTTTTGTATTATTCATCATGTGCTTTGCTCATATTTTGGTCATCTGCACATATTTGTGGCGTTTATTTTGCTCGTTACCCCTTATTGAAACTCTGTTGATTGTGTTAACCAGGGATAAGATGATAACCCACAGCTTGTTGAACAACTTAGTTTGATCTTGAGATCACGAACGAGATCTACTTATCTATTGTATTGAATCTACCGACACATCATCTAATGGTCTAGCAACCTCTAGGTTTACTTTCTCCATGTCACCTTAGTAGCAACTAGTTTTACTATTATTTTTCCTTTTACATTGCCCAGATTTCTCAAACTTATACTTTGACTGTTACAATTTAATCTTTTAAAGTCTCAAATTCTGTGTTCCTGTGTACTATCATTTTCCATTGTCATTGAATCGGTTTCACAGTTCTGGTCTCATTTCTATCAGATGGCCTGTCCTCCTCCCTCATTTTTTTTATTACTAACTTATACTAACTTAACCTATTCTCCCCCTAAATTCTAAGACCATAAACAATTTGCGTTTTTAGGATTTTAATAGGCGAATAAATAACATCAATAAAATTAATTAATTAAAATAAACTAAAATAAAAGAAATAAAAGAAAATAAAAGAAAATTGGATTTAACACATAGGACTAAACATGTTTATCTTCTGGAATTACATCACTTTTCTTTATAACGTCGTTGACCTCTAACAAATATAGAAAACGTGGTTTATCAAAAGCTTTTGTATAGAGGTCAGCGCGTTGAAAATCCATATTTATTTTAACAACATCGATTAGATTCTTTTCAAAACAATCACATATAAAGTGATATTTTATGCCAATGTGTTTGGTCTTAGGATGTTGGACAGGATTTTTTGTAACGGCTATTGCAGCAGACTTATCAACAAATATGGGGGTGTTAGAAAATTTCAAACCGTAGTCCCGCATCTGTTGTTGAATCCAAATGATTTGAGAACAACATCTTGCCGCAGCGACATATTCAGCTTCACACGTTAACAACCCAACTGATGTCTACTTCTTACACTGCCACGTGACTAATCTTCTCCCAAAGAATTGACAACCTGCTGAGATAGAATTGTAGTTCATCTTATAGCCGCCATAATCCGAATCACTGTATGCGGTAAGCTCAAAGTCATCGTCATGAGGATACCACAACCCAAGTGTTTGTGTGCCCTTCAGATAACGAAATATCATCTTGACCTTGATAAGATGGTTTACTTTTGGTTTTTCCTGATAACTTGAACAAAGACACGTTGCGTACATGATATCAGGTCTTGAGGCAGTGAGGTACATGAGGGATCCAATCATTCCTTGGTAAATAGTGGCATCGACCAGATCACCATTCTCGTCAGGTGATCATGGATTGTAGCAAGTGGAGTTCCAGCTGTGGAAGCATTCTACATGTCAAACTGACTAAGAATATCCCCTACGTACTTGGTCTAATGTAGAAACATCCTCTATGGTATTAGATCCACCTATAATCCGAGAAAGAACTTCATCTCTCCCATGGCATTCATTTCAAATTCTACCTTCTTAACTGCTTCAACTTCTTTACGTAAGTCTTCGTTCTTGGAACCGAAGATTATGTCATAAACATAAATCTAAACAAGCAGCAGATCACCATCCTTTTCTTTGATGAACAGTGTACAATCAATTACATCTCTGCGAAATCCGTGTTTCACAAGGTGAGTTGAGAGTTTTTCATTCCCTGCTCTCGGGGCTTGATGAAGCCTGTAAAGAGCCTTATCCAGTTTGTATACTCTATCCTAATGATATGGATCCTCAAATCCTTCGGGTTGACTTACATACACTGTTTCCCGGATTTCCCCATGAAGAAATGCACTCTTTACATCTAGTTGATAGACTTTAATCTTCATGTAAGAGGCATAGGCTAGGAAGATACGGATGGCTTCCATTCTCGCCACAGTTGCAAATACTTCATTATAATTAATTCCCTCGACTTGTCGAAATCCTTGAACTACAAGTCGAGCCTTGTTCCTGATGATGACTCCTTGGTCATCTTTCTTGCATTTCAAGACCCATTTGGTACCAATTACTTTAGCACCTTTAGGTCTATCCACCAGTGTCCATATACCTAACTTCTTGAACTGAAGAAGTTCTTCTTTCATGGCACTTACCCATGTCTCATCATTTAGGGCTTCACTAACGTATTTTGGCTCAAACTGAGACACAAAACAACGATATGCACCATCGTGAAGGTAACATTTTTTCCATTATCGAGGCATAATCAGCTGAATATAGCTGATTTCTAGTCTGAACTCCTGATCTGACATCCCCAATGACATTGTCCAGAGGATGATAGACATTTAGGCGTGATCCAGGAGTGGTGGGAACAACTTCCTCAGAATCAGGATTATGAACGTTTGGTTCTGTATATGAGGCAGAAGGAGTGTTAGGTTCCGAAGACTCAGAGGCACCAATGTCAGATGCTTGTGGACTTGCATTAACAGGAACTTGTTCCTCCTGATTGTTCTGGTTATCCTGCACGGCTTCATCGTCAGAGGAGGAGTCACTAACTTCAAGTGCTCCCCCTGAATGGTTAGTCGATTCACCTTGTGAACCAGATGATGTTGAGTCTCGTGATGGTGTGTTCAAGACATCATACATCATCTTGGCTACTAACTCATCGTCAGACGAAGGGAAAGGTATGTTGAAGGACTTGAAGAATCCATCATAATCGAAAAAGAATACGGGTCCTTTTTCAACAAGCGGTGGTGTATCTCTGAACGTCCACGTTACACCACACTTCTACTTGACCCGTTGAGTTGTTGTAAACTATCTTATTCGGTATGTTGTATACTAGAAAGATTCCCTCTTCAGCTTTCTCGCTAAACTTTCCCTCCTAATTTTTCTTCAGTAGGGTGCACGATGCGCCAAATGGTTCGAGATACTCTAGATTTAGTTTACGTCGTTGAAGTAACTTGTAACACATCTTCCCATGGCGTTTAACTACCAGAACTCGATTTAACGTGTAACGTGCATTGGCTACTGCCTCATCCAAAATTGGATATGCAGTTTTGAGTCTGCTAGCATTGTCCGTGCTGTCACTATTAAGCTCCGATTCTTTCTCTCAGCAACGCCATTCATCTAAGGAGTGTAGGCGGAAGTGAACTAGTGCATATTTCACTTTTCTTTTTAGAAAGCCTCCATCCGTTGGTTCTTGAATTCGGTTTTGTTGACTAAGCGTACTTGTCTTACCTTCAGCTTATATAGTGACTCCAGTGTAGTTACTAACTCCTTGAATGACTCAAATATTTTTGACATTGATTTCAGGAACATCACCCAAGTGAATCTTGAGTAGTCATCTGTAACTACATTGTAGTACAAGTCGTTTGCGATGCTTCTTGTACTGACTGGACCTAACACATCCATGTGAAAAAGCTCAAGAGGCAGTTCAATGGAATGAATCATACTTTCTTTATGAGACTTCCTTGTCAGTTTGCCTTTCTTGTAGGCAACACAAAAATCCGGGAGTTGGAAGTTTTTGACGTTTACTCCACGCACTAGATCATTTTGGATCAAGTGATTCATCTTCCGTGGATTTATATATCCCATTCTCCTATGCTAGGAGATTGAATCCTTCTCGGTAGCCTTTGATAAAAAGCACTGAAGTTGATTATCTGTTGTGGACGCCCTTGATAGATCCAAGACATAAAGGTCATTATATCTTAAGGCAGACATTAAGACTTGGGCCTCGAGGATCACATAGTCCTTTTTTAGGACATAGCACTTTTTGATATCAAAAACTACCTTAAATCCTTTGTCACATATTTGGGATATAGAAAGTAGATTGTTTTGAAGTTGTTGAACGTAGTTTACCTTTTCAAACTTTACTTTCTGGTTCCCTACTTCCCCTTGACCTGTGATGTAACCTCCTTTATTTCCCGCAAAAGAAACATGACCTCCTTTAACTTGTTTGATGTTTCAGAGGAGTGCCCGGTTTCCCTTCATGTGCCTTGATGCTCCGCTATCTACGATCCAAGTGTTAGTATCGGCACTACAGAGAACACCCTGCACATTCAATGGAAATCATTAGTTGAGGTTAGGGACCCAAGCCTTAACTGGTTTGGGTGACCCTGATGTATCACACATCATAAATTCCACCCATTGACCTTTTGAGGGTGAGGGAAGATCTGTTGTCTTCTTATTTTCATTATAAGATGCAAGGATGGACTTTTCTTTCCATAGGCCAGTCTTATGTAAGGCCTATTTGTGATAAACAGACGACTAGTTGATAGGTTGAACTTTAGGTTCACAGACCCTTTTTGGTGGAGTCATGGAGCTTATTTTGGAAGAGCTTACTTTAGTGTCATAAAGTTCAACCTTTTTCTTTGGTGTTTGATAATAAGGACAGTAAGAAGCAATGTGTCCATGCTTTCCACAGTTGTAGCATGATCTGCTTTCAACTTGACGAGTTAACTGTTTCTGTGGAGAAGTATGAGACACACGAGTGACTTTATTCTGTTTGGGTTTTGACACTTCTTGTTTAGATCTTTTATCTTGTTTAACAAAATTAATTGTTTGAACATTTTTAACATATTTTCCCTTTCGTTTATCTGGACTTAGACATGAGACACGTGGGTGGTTAACTTGTTTGGTCTTTTTGGGTTCAGAATTAGACGTGGTTGACCCAGACTTCACTTTAACCTTTTCAAATTGTTCCTCCAAATTAACACAAGGAATTTTACCTTTTGATTTTGAAGTGGCCTACTTTTGTTTAGTGCCAGATTCATTAGATTTACATGCGGTATCTGGATCACTTACAAGAGGAGTGGACATCACATGATCCTTGATTGGGTTATTATTTATTGGTTTACTTTTAGTATTCATCAAGGTCTCATGTGGAGGTGGAACCACTTTATAACCCAAACCCTCCCCATTGTTGCGTTCTCTCACTAAGTGTTAGACAATGTGAGAGGAACTTGTCCGACTATGCAGTTTTTGCTTTAATGAATTTACTTCTACATCCAAAACTACCTTTTTATTTCTTAGTGTCTTCTAGGGAGTTTAGATAGAACTTAATGTCATTTGCTTGGTTAAAGGCTACAACTTCGATTTCCCTAAGTTGTTTGTTCAAAAGTTCTATCTTTTCTTTATAAATGTGCTCATTTTGTTTTAGAATTCAATTGGCTTCGGTGCACAGTTGTAAATCATTTACTAGGTTATCATTGTGATCTAATAACCTAGCAAATTTTAAGTCAATACTTTCATTAAATTTAATACATTCAATGCATGCATGACTATCAAATAATTGATTAGTGGTACTTACCTGAGAGGGAGTGGTTGAATCAGCCATCAAGGCAGAGTTTGACTTTTCTGGTTCTAGTGATTGTGTACTTTTTGTGCTTGTCCCTTCTTTAGACAGATGCTCGACCACGTTTGCAGTTTCTTCAGTGTTGGACATCGCGAGTTCCACTGCAAATATCACCTTCGCTTGCTGAGTCGTCATCTAAGTTCTCAACACTGGTAATGTTGGATTCTCCTGGAGACACAAACTGAAAGCTCCAATCTTGCCCTTCATCATCATGAGCAGTCAAGGCTTTAGGACTACTTGTGGGTTTATCCTGATGATTAAAGGATGAGAATGGATTCCTATTTCCTGTCTTCTTGGGCTTCACAAAATCACGTTTGAAGTGCCCCTTTTCCCCACAGTTGAAGCAGGTAACTTTGGTCTTGTCGAAACCAAAAATTGTGTCCTGAGTAGCAATCAAGTTCTGTCCAGTCTTCTTGACAAACTTCTTAGCTTTGCGGATAGCACTTACTAAGGCCCACATTATGTCCATTATTTCCAGCTATGTCTCGTCTACCTGCTCGTAGTCTTCATCTGCCAGATGGCAGTTCCCAATTTTCCCAGCAACTAGCCCATCATAAGAGTGGACGATAGCTGCTAAGAGGTCCATCTGCTCCTTTCCTACCTCTACTGTCATATTCCCGAGATTCTTGGTCTTCAGTTTTGTAGCATTGGCTTCAGGTGCTATGTATTGGGTACCAGACGACCCTAACGTGTCAGATCCTAAAGAAGTGGCTTGAGATGAACCAGCTGAGCTCGACACAAATGTCGTCTGAAATGGCGCTCTAGACGTTTTGGCATGTGGATTTGAGTTGTACAGTGCCGGATTCTGATCATATGAAGACTTTTGGGCCCTGTACTTCATCCTCAACTCCTCCTCTCTCAGCTTCGGAATGAAGTCATTGATGTCTATCTTCGCTAGCATATCATTCTATATGACGTTGGAGACAAAGGAAACCCACTTTTCTGGCTACCCATCTGCAAAGTTTGAAACTTTGTCTTCGATAGACGTGGTAACTCCATGAGTGTGCAACTCACTCAATAAGTGGTAGAACCGAACAATGACATCGTCCAAGCTCTTCTTTCCCATTGACGAGAAGTTATCAAACTCCTTCTTCAAAGCTTTAGCCTTTAGAGCTTTTAACGATGCATTTCTATCATACCTCTTTTCTAATGCATCCCACAGCTTCTTAGCTTGCTTGTTCTCAAAAAATTGATGGAAAATGTCCTTAGGAATTGACCGAGTTAGCAAGGCATAAACTTTCTTCTCAGCATTGTACCTTACCTTTTGTCTATCAGTCATGCCTCCTAATGTATGTTTGACACCATCTGCACCTACAGGCATGCTATACCCTGTCTCTATCGACTCCCATAGATTAGGATCTACACCATTCAAGTAGATCTCGAATCTTTGCTTCCACTATGGGTAATCATCTAACGTGATTAGCTTAGGGGGTTTGTTATGATTCCCCATTTCATTTTCCAGAAGTAATAGATTCTGGATCCTTGAATCTCTCCCCGCGGTGAATGCTCAATATTGATCCTCCATTACTATGAACTTTAAACTTTGGAACAAACTATTTTACTTGTGCGAATGAAGGTGTGCGATTGGACAGCTCGTGCGATTGACCAATGCGAATGGCTCAAACGTGCGAATGAACCAATGCGAATTAATCAATCGTGCGTATGGACCGGTGCGGATGAACAGTGCCAATAGACAGTTCAGTCGTACGAATGGATGTACGAATGAGTCCAATCATGTATATGAGGTATGCGAATGAATTCAGTCGTGCGATTGAGTCAATCGTGTGACTGAAGCTGTTGGATTTTGAGAATTCGAAGGTTTGAGGTATTTTGGACGCAAAATCAAGAATTTCTCACTAACCCTAATTGTCTTATGCCGGAAAACGTTAACTTTATGAACTGGAGATGTCTAAAACACTGTTTCACACAAAAAGATTGTGTTTTTAGAGAAAAAACACAATTTTTATATAAAAACGATTGAATCACACGTAAACAAGAGCCAAGTCTCTCATAACACTTGTTAGGATCATGTACGGGATGAAATACTAACTGATAAATGTGTATACCAACTCAAATAGTGCAGAATCCTATTTGATTGGCGATCCAATCAGTGAGAACGCACGTAGAATCAATTGTAGATTGAATCTAAACGTTAAGAACGATTGGAAATCGATGTAGTGCGATCTATGAACTTGGAACAGGTTCTTAGAAGTCTCTAGACGGTTAGGGTATGATTTCGTACGTAGTATTCGAAGTGTTACGTTTTTCCATGATTTAAGTGGTATTTATAGGTTGGGGTTTCTCATTCGTGCGACAGAACCATTAGCACGGTTCAGTTGTGCGACTGAGTCATGCAGTTGATCCATTCGCACGACTGAGTGTTCAATCGTGTGACTGAGTCAATCTCATGTCATAGTCGTGCGACTGATTCAGTCTCCTGGTTCAGTCGTTTGACTAGTTCATTAGCATGAAGTTGTTCATGCGTATGGTCCATTAGCATGGGCCATTCGCATGAAGACTTCATACGATTAAGTTTGAATTTGTTTCTCAATCATTACTTTAATAAGATTTATTCAAAAAACCACAAACCTATATAATTAGTTCAATATGCGTTAATAAACAATAAACATTCATACACTGAAACATTCAACATTAAGATTATTCATCACATAATATGTTTCATTTAACTCATATATTTCATTTACATTAAGGACATGACATACATATTACATTAAGATCGTAAACTAGGTACATCTGCATCTACAAAGTCTCCCTTTTTGGCTACATATACTAAAGGCCTTTCTTCAACCTCATAAAATTCTGGTTCAGAATCATAGTCAACCAGCTGTTCATCATCTTCCTTTTCATAGATTAGCCCTTTGCCTTTTTTAGCTTCCCTTTCAACTAATTTCCCCCTCACTACCTCCTCACCAACAAAATCTTTATCTATATCAAACCCCATATTGACAAACCCAGCTTCCATTATCTCCTCCACATTCTCCATAGATTCATTATCCTTCTCTACTCCAAAACTGCCTACACCTTCAGTCGCTACACCATATGTGCCCTCTCCTGCCCTGGAGGATGTACCCATATTCAGAAATGGGTATTTGGAAGCATCAGTTAAATCATCTAACTCAAATTTAGTTAGTTTATTGGGCAGGCCGACTACAGCGTTTAACTCATTTATCTGCTCAAACAACTTCTTTATCAACAAGCTTTGATCCACCAAAATCTTCTTCATACCTTCAATCACCTCTTCCTTTTGACTCTCTCGAATCTCTTGATTAATAAGTTTTATTTTCATCATGCTTAGCTTATTAGCAAGAGAGCTGTTGAGATTCCTAATCACATCTTCATGTAATCCACTTTTCTCTTCTGTCCTTGAGGTCTCTGTAAATGATTGGTGTCTTTGTTTCGATCTTCTTTCAGACTCACCCAAATCAACTTTTTTCTTTGACCTTCTCTCTTTCTTAACCCTTACCTGCTCAGCCATTTCATTCACCTCATCTTCAAAGTCATAATTCTTTTCCTTCTCATATCTTTTTCTTTTCTTAGCAACATCTGTCTGTTGTGCCCGGGTCTCCTCAGCTCTCTTATTTTCCGACTCGTCCACTCTCCTGATATAATTCCACCTTTCAGTTGGATACATGTTTTCCCACAGATGGGTGATCTTTCCACTGAAATCATGACGGATGGCACAACAATCTACGAAAATACGGTTGTTCATTTGCACCAACCATTTAACCTCACCGTGTCTTGGCAAATTAAGAATTGGATCATCAAAGATCATATGCAAAAATCTAGGATAAAGCAGCCACTTATCCTTCTTCAGCGCCATCACATTTTCTGCCATACATGCGAATATCAGCCTAGCAATGTTTGCCTTTTCTTCTTTACACATAACAACATGGCTTTTGCCCAATCTACATTCAGCCCATCTTATCCACCTTTATGGTGATCTAAACTCATAATAAAGACGTGAGCTATGTATCTCCATTCCTTTGAAAGGAAGGACTTCTTGATCTCTTTTCGTGTGCCAAAAGCTGGTCCCTCGTATCCTATATGCCTAAACGCTGCAAATGTAACATCATGTATTTTTACGTTAATTAAAAGTTAACGTCGTTTAATCTTGTAAGGACTATTGTTGCCTAATATGGAACTTGTGGGTTACTTATGACTATTTTCTTATTTTGCCTTTAATTCTTGAATTTGAAACTTAATAATGTTAATTATTACTTAATAAATAAATTATAATTATAATAATTATAATAATAATAATAATAATACTTGAATAATTAACAAGTTAGATTAAAGTTTTGGGGGGTCTTAATGTCATTTTATAAACTTTAAATAGAAGTTTTATGCATAAAATGATAAGAAATCAAAGTTGGAGGGCTAGTTGTGTAAATTTAATAAAACCCAAACCACCCACCCCTATTACCCCGTTTTTTCGGAAACCTCGCCGACCGAACTTCGGCCAAGTCCGGCGAGGCTCCAAAACTCACCAAAATCCTTCGAATTCGACCCCAAACCGTTCCAAACCATTCGTGTACGTGATTCGAACTTGATTACCCACCTTAATTGTGTTCAAACACCGGTTACAAAGCCCATTCATTCGAGTAACAGAAGCTCTTTAATTCATAACCGTTTGAACATTAAGGATCGATAATAATCAAATTAGTTAAACCCACGCAACCAATTAACCGTTCCTAATCGTTTCCTAAGATTAATTTCAGTCTAAACACCTGAAATCATCACACATGATTACCATCTTCATCGCGACCAGAAACCCATTCGAAGTCCCATTCCGAGCTTTCTATTCTACAATTGATAGAGGGCTTTTTATTATCGAGGTTACGGGAAGCTTTCTGCAAAATTAATTTGAGTATCAACATCATTTGCTATCCGAATCATTCATGACTTGGTCGCGGTTTATTCTTCGTTTGTTCATCATCAACCTGTCTCTAATTCTGGTAATTAAGCACATGTAAATGCTCAAAATTTCATAAGGAAACAAAGCCCCATGGTTGCTTCTGCACTTGTTATCTGTTTAATGGCCAATTCGAATCAAAATCAAACTAGGGTTCTAAGAAAATTAGGGATTTCTGTTTATCTGGTGTCCTTAAGATTTGGGAACCAAGTAAAACCGCGGCTAAGGCCTTGGTTCACTGGTTCCCCACTCGTTTGTCAATTTAGAGGTCCCGGGTTCGAACCCCGGCACCCTCAGGATATTTTTTAGGCTTTTTCAGACTTTAAAAAATTATAGAAAATTTCTGAAAATTATTAAAAATCAATTTTGTAAACTTAAATTATTTTGAAGTCACTTAATCAATTTCTGAAAATTTATGTTCTTATAATACTCTTATATTTTTATAAAACAAAGGGTATATTTAGCTTAATTTGATTAAAATAGACTAAAAAATGACTTAAAATCACTAAAAAAATTATTATTGATTTAAATCTCTCTTTTAAATTAATATGGTTAAATAGTTCTTAATTCTTTTGTTATAAAAAATTATTCAAACTTTATGAACTTTCAAATTATTATAAGTTTTCTTTTCATATTTTATTTTCTATATAAAATATATTTTTTTAAAGGGAATATGAATGAATTTAATTACTTAACAACCCCAAATTCCTATCGAAACCCTAGTTCGCATTAAAACGTTAGTCTTATTATTTAAACTTAAACTTGTAAAATATATATTTAGGTACCCTGTGAAGTTCTACGTTGGGACGGCTATTATTTTTCTTATTATTCATCAATTATATACTTATTGATCAAGTGAGTATTCCTATACCCCCTTTTTATACTTTCACACTTTGGGGTGAAACATGTTACATTATAAACTTTTCACTTGTAAACACGTTTGATTCTTGTAAACTTATGGCATTTCACCTGTATGTTGTGGTTAGTTGAACTTTGTGGCTACCATGTAATGTCGAATATATGTACAATCATTAACTATTGCTAGCCTAGCGAAGTCATAGATCTATGGGCCAGACAAGCCTGCTTGGTTGATCCAAGTACACTTAGCTAATCGTA
>BJCM01272018.1:0-13974 GCA_018326385.1 Flaveria bidentis | reverse complement strand
TGGGTATCCGGTATCACCATACGGTGTTTGTACATGAGGAGCTGGCCAACAAGAGAGAAACCCGGGACTGAAGTGGGGTCATTTGTCAATTGGTGAATAATGGAGCTGGTATATGGATCTAAGAGTAGACCAGCCTTGATGTGGGTTAAGTCGTCGCTGTAAGGGACTGAAAGTGTAAGCAAATCCCCAGAATGGGGGCGACGTGACAAAGCATCAGCGCCTTTGTTTTCCTTACCAGCACGATGGATAATGGAAAAGTCAAAGGGCATAAGTTTGAGCAAGAGGCGTTGCTGCTCCGTTGTGGTAATGCGTTGTTCCAATAGAAATTTGAGAGTGTAATGGTCCGTGCGTATAAAAAAATGGCGGCCCAACAAGTAATGGCTCCATTTTTGCACAGCCAATACCAAGGCAAGAAGTTCACGATCATAAGCTGATTTAAAACGATTGGAAGGAGAAAAACCCTTGCTAAAGTATGCAACAGGATGCTCATCTTGAGAAAGTATAGCCCCGACCCCATCCGAAGAAGCATCACATTCCACAGTAAAAGGTTTGGAAAAATCAGGTAGGTGGAGAACTGGAGTGGATATGAGAGCCTGCTTCAACTGTTGGAAAGCGGTGAGAGCTTCGGGAGACCAATGAAAACCGTCCTTCTTAGTAAGGGCAGTTAATGGACGAGCAATCAACCCATAGTTACGGACAACGTCTGTAATAACCAGTGAGCCCCAAAAAACCGCGAACCTCCCTTACTGAATTTGGAACTGGCCATGATTGAATGGCTGAAATTTTTTCTTGCTCCACATGTACACCTGCAGAAGTAATAACATGTCCCAGAAATATGACTTGCAGTTGGCCAAAGCAACATTTGGATAACTTAGCAAAAAATCGATGTGCATGAAGAAGAGCGAGAGCCTGTTCCAAATGTTCAAGATGTTGCTCCATGCTATGACTATAAATTAATATGTCATCAAAGAAAACCAAGATAAAGCGACGCAAATGAGGTCGAAAAGATGTCTGATACAGATAGGGGATTTGATGGATCGACAAACCTTGGGACTTACATTAGGCAAGAGTGTTTCCTATAACATCATTAACGAAAAGACCACGTTCTGATTATTCAAGGCTTTATCCATAATGTACGAAAAACCTTTGGCCTTGAATAAGGTGTTTCTAATTTGGCAGTTAGTACACACCAAAATCAAAGAAGACGCCTTTGTTGCAGCTTAGATCAACGAGTTTAATTCAGTTATAACTCATTTAGGTTCAGTTGACATTAAATTTGATGATGAGATTTAGACGTTAATTTTATCTCTTTTTTGTCAAAGAGTCACAAACACTGACAGTAGTTAGTAGTTTATTATTAACTACTAAGTTTAAGTTTTACGATATCCATGTCCTAATTTTGATAGAATACATATGACTCAAGAGTTCATGTAATTCTTAAAACTCACCCGTAAGTGACTAAGGCACAAGAGATAAATTTGAATGAGATAGAGCAAAAAAAATAGTATTCAAATAATCGAAAAGACATCACATTAGAATTAATGGCACTTCAAAAATCAGTGAGCAATGAATAAAGAGATGAATATTGCACCAGATGACGCTTTGATCTGTAGTATAGAGATTGTAATCATTCTAATACTCCACGCATTGCATGATAATGATGAAAAATTCTCAAACTTGGAGACTTTAACAAGGTATGACTAGCAATGGTGAGATCTTAGACATCACGGACATGAGTGATATTGTTTTGAAAACTTCACTTGAAACAACTTTGAGTCTTAATGCAAAGTCATTTCAAGCCTAAAAAATAGTGTACCCAATTCTTAACTTACCTACCACTTTGCGTAAGGTCCCGGGAGAAAGGATAACTTGATGATTAGGCTATAATGTTATATTTGGTGTTGTTGAAGGTTGTCAAAGACAATTTAGTTATTGCTCGAGGTAAGAGAGAAGAATTCTACACATGGTCGAAGTATAATCATATGATGCAAATGCAAAAAATATTAAGACAACAGTCGCAAACAATAAAACTCTAGTGAAAGGTTCTGTTAGCCTTATGTGCATAGAAAATGTTACCTTTATAGATTTAAAAAAGATAGTTATATTTTTAAGCATTATATTTCATAGTTATAAAGTATATTTTGATGCATGTTATGTATATATTGCATGTATTTTTTATTATTCTATACAACATTTGTTTGGGTGGAATTGAATTTTTGGTTTGTTTCAGTTGATTTTGTAGGGTTAATGGGTTCTTGAGAATAATGAAAGACTTGGAGTAGCAGAAAAAGTGTTGTTGAAGAATTGTTGGAGCTTGAATGAATTTTCACAACAAAAACTTTACACGATCGCACATGAGTTCATTCACAAATTTTACACAGCCCGAAAGCTCGCAAGAAAAAATTCCTAAAATTTAGGAATTCTTGTTTGTGATGATTATCACCAGATTTTCTTGAATAAAATATAAGAAACTAAAAATCGCAACGTCTTGAAAACTATTTTATTTTGGCAGCCAAGATTGAAGGAGCAAGATTAGTAGCTTTTAGTTTTCTTTTTTTTGCGGAATTCTTTACCGTAAAGATAGTTAATTATTCATGTTTTGATTCGTAAGTTTTTATAATTGTAGTTTTGATTGATCTAGCTAAAATAATTTTAGTTTTAACATTAAGGTTTAATTTTTTTGATTTGGTTTTAACTTGTATAAAACGTTTATGAGATGTTTTTGTTTTATTTGTTTGTTTGATTTTTGATCTTAAACTCTTCTCTAATACGGTATATATCATATTGTTAATAAAATTGGCCACTTTATTAATTTTTCTAATAAAGTTTTTCAAGATTTAAAACCCTAATCAAGTTTTTATTTTTAATATAAAAAACAATTAACGGCTTGAGTTTGTCTATAAATTCATTCTCGTTATAGAATCACACAATATAACTAAATATATTGAACGACGTGTGTGTTTAATTATAATTAATACTTCTATCATTGCAACCCGCACGCTAAAATCCTAACAGTGTGAGCTTAGAGTAGCAGGTACGAACTACGTTTGATTATACATTAGATAGAGTGAATATCCGAATGGTGTGATGTTTAGTATCGATACAAATCATTAATTAAAAAAAGAATCATTGCACTGTAATCATTAATGATCGTAAACTGAAGCGAATCAAGAAATTACCTTAGTGCTGGAACTAGTTTTTATATTTTAATTTACTTCACAATTCAATTAATATTTTTAGTAATTCCTTTTCACAATTAAAAATATACAAAAAAGTCAAATTTCGTTTTTTGGGTAGAATCTGAACACGAGCGCGAGAAATTTCTTTTACAGTTTTGACGCGGTCGTGTCAGCTTCCTGGAATTTTTTCTACTTTTTGCAAATTACTTGTAGTTTTAGTTTTTAATTAAACCTACATCTTTCTTAATACATAACCATATATAGTAACAATGTTAAAACATTTTTTGTACTAAAATAATTAACATGTATTCTTGAGGACATGAACGTTATTTTCACTCATACTATTCTTAGTGTGTGCATGATAGGTTCACATTTTATTATTTGTTTGTTGGATTTGACACCCAACAACCGTACCTAAAGCATGTTAAGTTTCAAAGAGAACAGTTAATTAAGGTTAAGATGGATTAGCATAAAGTGGTAGATCATTAGGAGTAGGGGTGAGCAAATGCAAGATGTATTAAGACAGCAACCGCGAACACTAAAACTCTAGTGAAAGTAAGGTTTTGTGAGCCTCGTGTGCATAAAAAGGTTACCTTTTCGACAGGACCCACCAGAACCGTTTGGACCGAACCGTTCAGAGTTGGTTGAACTAATAAAGGCTTTGTTACTATTTTCTATAATATGTGTATACGGTTCCCGGTCGGGTTCTGAACCTAGGCATGTACTATAGTCCATGAGAAGTTTGGATTCTAATACAATACTAATTTATTTATGGAGCAAGATTTACAAATAAGGTCATATCTTCTACTTCAACTCTAATGACTTCCAAACCTTCACAAATTAGAGCAAACAAACCCGGCCATAAACACAATCGAAGAACAACATTCATTGAAGTATCAACCATGAGAACACAATGCTACCAGGAAAATTTCATGGTTTGTTTATCCAACTGATTTTTGTTTGTTCCATCCGATTCGAAGCGATTGAACACCCCTAATTAAAAGGCAAATGAGATCGGGAGGACAGAGGTTGTGAAGATAATTCACCTCCTTCAATTCATGCTCTCTTCGAATAGAGTCGGAAGAACCAGTAAAACCACGAAACCTTCAATGAAGTTATCGTTGTCAGTTAATCACTTGCTCTTGATAGAGGGTGGCAAACCCTAGTATTGTTCCGTAGCCAAACAACGTAAGAATGATCTTGATAGAGAGTGGCAAACCCTATTAAGAAAAAGGTGTGCTCAAGAACGGATTTTGAGTTCAAACAGAGTCATCAACAGAAGCTATGTGGAGTTTCAACCGGCCATTAAGAATGATCTTTGAGAAGGCGTCGCATCAGCTCAAGAGGATGATTATAGAATTACTAGTTGGAGAGCAATTGAAGTGATCAAGCCTCCAAATAGGAGATTGTTGGGTTGTGGATGCTATGAGCAATTGAAGTTGGTATAAAAATATTGAATTTTGACGATTATCAAAATTAAATCGTCTATTAACCCTAATCTCTAGTCTATAAATATAGGGCTAATGCAATTGTAATCATTAACAACACCTCATAATAATAGTCTTACTAATGCAGTCGTGGATGTAACTCAGTTTAAGACAGAACCACATAAAATCTAACGTCCTCTTCTTTTCTGTTTTGTTAATCTGTTTTGCATTTGTGAGTTTTGATTCAGCCCTTTGCGCCCATCAAGACTGCTGTTCTTCAGTCTTTTGTGTCACCCATTAACAACAGCTGAATCGCTGGTGTTTGCTGCTGTACAATCAGTAGACCGCTTCTATTCCGTGCTGTTGCTGTGGTTCTCTTGCTATCCCAAATCTAATCAATGGCAAATTGGCAATACCAACCCTAACGATTAGTGTTTTATTGCTTGATCTGCTTGTGATTCCAGCACTGGTTTTAATAATGATAGCTTTTATGTGAATCAGTATGGTAAACCGTTATACCACAGATATTTACTGCGATGATTTGGGTATGCATTTTTGTTTTGACGTCTGTTACCAAGTAAGCTTTACAAGGTTTACATTCCAAGCAGAGCGAGCTTTAGCTAAGAGGCAACTCAGGCAGTGACATGTTGGCATCCAAAGGTTCAGTTTTATTTATTTAGCACTTTATACAAAACTATAGGCAACACCATGTTTAGTATGTAATTACAAAGATTAAGTTGTCGAATGTTTTCATGAAATGGTTGATCATAACTCTACGCCACAAACAGGATGTTGTCTCCTTGCTAGCTCTCATTTAAATTGTAAATACTATAGCTAAACATAAGAATCAATGAGAATGAAAGAATCTCCAAACAACCCTAGTTTTGATCATGGCCCGATGGTACAAAATGGTAGTCTATAAGCCAAACAGTTACTGGTTTGCCAGTTCCAACAAGATCTTTTACAATGAATGCAGATAGTTTACAACCCACAAAAAATTGAGGTGTAAGCTCAGCTCAAACAATATACAGATTTCACTAACTTTTATGTACATTTGAATAAATTAATAAATACCAACATAAAAATAAAACGCACCACAAAAGTTAAGATTTGAATACCAAAATCTTTTTCAAGCTGGGTTCACATCTTTAGAAGTATGACCTTGCCATCTGCACCAAAAGAAATTAGAACCCACTCATACATGTGTTAATCATGGTAGTCAAAATCACAAGCTGAGTGCAATAGACTTGCAGGTCACCTAAAAGCGTATGGTGCTAACCAGAGACACCGTTCGTTATACACACACACACATAAGGTCATAAAAAGTAAAAAATAATTTATACCATTTTTACAAATATAAATAAAATATAACAAAACAATTGATATGAAAACTAATAAAATATACGCAACACAAAATGGACCATGGTTAAGCTTGGTCACGTCTACCTAAAGCACAATGGCGTCACCTTCCCTGAGCATCTAGATGCGCTCCTTGTGCGCTTTTTATTACTATGTTGTTTATTATAACTACAGAGACTAGGATTTGCAAATAATAATCTCAATTCTACATATAAAACAATGTTAAGTCTGTGTGCACTAAAAATATGACTTCACACGCAACGTTCAACCTGTTCTACCAACTTTTTTACCCCGTTACCTTTAGCTATTTATACTTGCATTTGAGATAAAACACAACATGATTTAACCAATTCAAAGCTAAATGGGTCAAAAGGGCACAAATAATTTTCTTAATAACAATGGTCACTTGACATACCTTGAAAGCAAGAACCTTGCAAGCGGACTTAAATTGGCATTGGACTGAGCCTCCTTGTTTTGTTGCTTCTTTTTGCTATCAGCTTCTTGATTAACATTCTCTGGCTGTTCATTTACTTTTTTACCCCTAGAAAACCCCCGGATTGCTACATCTTGAAGATTTTTCAGTGACGGTTCCTTTGAACTGAAAATAAAAGTCTCCTAAGCAAAATGCGAAGAAAAGATAAATACTAAAAATTATAGCTTTAAAAGGTGTGTACCTTGCTAGTCGGTGAAGCAACCTTGTAACAAGAAATTCACAAGAACCGGGCTTTGTGTACTCCATATCGATTAAAGCGTTTATAACTGTTTGCACAACAGGAGCTCCTAAATCCTCAGAAACTTCCTACACCATACGCAAAATAAATCATTATTGGATCACTTACAAATTACAACGAAAGATTCACTCCCCATCTAACTGGGTTTCATCATGATCTAAAATATATACTGATAAAAAATGCAATAATGACGGCACACCTCTTTCAAAGAAGGGATTAGCAGAGTAGACAGTGTAGCAGATGCTGATGTGGCAGATATTTTAAGCCTCTCTTCTTCGTCACTACTTGTTTGGCGGGGTTTTGCAAATGCTCTTATTGCATCTTGAAAATCTCTGAAGCAGTGATTAAGTTAATTTCTCCAAAATTAAGTAATGAAAGAACTAACTTACAAACTCCATCACTAATAACATGAACTTACTGCTTGTTTTACCACCCTCAAATATGCTAAATGTGAGAGAATAAATCTTACCTGGAAGAATCAGAACTATTTGTTGATCTCTCTGGCCTACTTTCTTGAACATCTTTGTTGATTTTCCCCAAATTAGATTTATCCCGCACATTTCCTTTCCTCATACCCGCTTGAATTGCAGCTTTTGCCTAACAATATAAAATATGCGAATAACCATTAAGAATAATATAAACATCATTAAAAGGAAGAAAAGAAATGAAAACAACCTCTGCAAGATTCATTGCACTGTCTTCAGGGGAAGCGGAGGAAGCTCGTTCTTGATTACCCAATCTTGATTTAGGAGTTCCAGAAGAATCTGAATCATCATGTTGTCCACGAAATACAACTGTACCACTGGTAGAAGCATCCTCAAGAGAAGTAAACTTGTTGCTACTTGACTGTAAACCAGCAATAAATTTATCATCAATACAAATGGATGATTCCAATTACTAAAATCTAATCTAAATAACCTACTGCGCTTACCATGATCCTCTGGTTACTGGAAACCAAAGATTTTTCTGATATTGGAGGTCGAACCACCACTGTTCCACTGCCAACGGGAGATATATCTTCCTGCAGAAACAAGACAAAATATATAAATGGTTGGTAGAAAGTGTGTGTGTACGTGAGAGAGAGACAGAGACTCACATCATCCCTGTAATAATCTTGATTTTCTTCAAGAAATAATTGTCGCGTATCTTTTTCAATGGGAATTTCTGATGCAAATTGGCTACTAGTTGCTTGATTTGAAGAAACGTCTAATGTTCTATTCCTAATTTGAGGTGGCCTTACAGAGCTTCTAACCGTTCCTGTACTTGTGGACCCACCTATGCTGAAATCCCAACCAGCATTTCTGCAGGTTAAGGTAATGGTCACAAGTGAATTAGAGTATTAGGAAACATTTTAGTTAAATGATAATTATCATATTAGTGGTTGAAAGTTGGAGTTAATAAATTAAAACTCACTTGACTTTGACAGTATCTTCAACTCTTGAAACCTTCACGGTATCAGATCCTTCTAGAACTTTTGTACCACCTGGCAAACTCCCGTCTTCTTTCAATTGGAACTTTGGTCGTTCTCTGTCAGAATAAAAACTTTTTGTCGATTTTCTTACGCGCCAAAGCTTTCAAATATGGAATGTAACCTAATAGAATATACACCATGATTTATACACTTAAAGATCATTACCTGATTCTCTCCAGAAGTTTTGGACTCTTTCTAGCATTTCTAATAAAACGGTGCTTCAAGAGTTCCTTTGCGCTTGGCCTCTGAAGTATATAAAAAAGATAAAACACTCAAGCCATATGGTTTGATATATTTAAGAAAACAAGTTCTATATTACATGAGTGGGAGGCAAATAGATTTAAGAAATAAAGACACATACTTCAGCAGGCACTTTCTTTAAACACAATGAAACAAATTCTTTCATTGGACGAGAAAAATGCTCATCTAACTGCAAAAAATACAAAATGTTAAAGACAGTAACTATTGAATTTATTTATGAAACCAAGAGAAAATTTGAGGACCTGAGGTGGACTTTCTCTTGGTATAATGAAAAGAACCCTCATTGGGTGGAGATCAGCTAGAGGAGGTTCCCCTTTAGCCATTTCAATTGCAGTTATTCCTAAAGACCAAATATCTGCCTGCATTACAGAAGTCAAACAGAACTTCAAAAGGTAGTTTGACTAAAACATAAGTCAACAGGCTGTGTGATTGTGTTTAAGGATTGTGTAAATGTATACAACCTTCTCATTGTAACCTTCTGAATTCTGAATTACTTCTGGTGCCATCCAAAATGGTGTCCCTACAAACGTCTATTTAACCAATAAGCTTATAAGAAATGGCACGTAGTCGATATTTTATCTTGAAAAAATTAAGAAACGTAAATGAACTTGATACCTTTCTTCTAGATATTGTCCTAGTTAGTTGTGCAGACACTCCAAAATCCGCCACCTGTCATGAAAATGAGAAAAAGCAAGGAACTTTAGTAGTAAGTGCAACATATCAATACTAATCAAGACGCTTAGCAAATATAGAAACAATAATAGTTAAAATATGTGGATATAAGAAGTACCTTAACATCACCACTCTCAGTCAACAAAATGTTTGCAGCTGTCAGAATGAGACAAATGCTGTTATTGTGCCAAAAAAATATAAAAGAACTAATATTTGTTAGAAGAATATCAAACCACTGAGTGTTGGGTTTGTAACCTTTAATATCTCTATGGATTTTCCCTTCGTTGTGGAGATATTCGATTGCAAGAAGCAAGTCACGTAAAATGCAAGCTATAGACATTTCATCCAAAGGTTGATTTGGTTGGATCTGAGAAACAAATGTTTTTTAACCAATGTTATGTTATTGGTTATCAATATATACACATGAAGTAGGAACTTTATCAATGATTATCAAACAAAATACATACTAGATCAGTAACAGAGCCACCAGCCATATATTCCATTATTATCCATAATTTAGTTTGGTGAAGATAGGACCCGTAGTATTCTGTAATATATGGGGAACGACATTGTTGCAAAACAGCTATTTCCTGAAAGAAATATTATTGATAAATTATTAATTGATTATATATTTATAACCGCAAGGATGTGAATGTACCTTCTGGATGTCCTCAATTTCATCCTCTCTGCAGAAAACAATAAAAACAAGATACAAAATTTAAAAGCCTACCAGAATTACCAAGTAATACAAACAAATGGAAACATCCAAGGAAAAAACATCAAATTGAAAAAAATAGGCGTATTATCACAGTAGAGAAAGTATATGGTAAAAAACAACTCACGCTTCTTCCAAATCAATAACTTTAATAGCAACCTCTTTGTTGTTCTCCTTGTCAAACCTTCACATCAAGAACAAAGCTACAACTGTTAGCTCAACAAAAAGAGTAAAATTGTGACTTTGCATATATTTAAAGCCACATATGAAAAGATATGAACCATGAGCCAACCTAATTTTTTAAAAATTAGATAAACAAATATAAATCTTAAGAATGTCCACAAAATAGAAATATGACACCATATATAGAGCCAAGCCTAGACACATCAATTTTAATATCATAGTGGTCAAAAGCACACAAGATGCATGCCTAGGCACTCATGCGAAGCACGGTAGCTGTGATTCAGGTGGATACAAGGAGAGGACCTTCCTCTAGACTGAACAAAGGCATGCACCTCTGGCCGCACACAAGTGAGGCATTTTTTTGTACTTATTAATTTTCTATGTCTGTTATAATTATATTTAAGTTTTTTCCTATTACTGTTCTTTTTTGTCTTGGGAGAGTGCTTATTGCCCCTTGTGCCTAGGAAATAGGAGAGCCCTCTTCATGTTGACTTTTATGTTTGATATGCTATATAGTTAGATACAACAAACATTTCTTGTACAAATAGCATTTTATATTCTAGCTACTAATCTACATACACACACAACATGATTTTGAAGCATTATAACAGCATAAAGGTACTAAACACGTGAATAATGGCTTGCTTCAACAACATAAATTAGAACTGAAGAAGATGATTTTAGGATAGAGGGTGCATGATGAATGGTTCGTAAGTGTAGAATGACCGAAAAAGTTGGTCCATCTTTAAATCAAATTTTCTACCTCTGAAATGTTCCAAATTAACATAAACGTTTCCAAATCAAGAAAGTTGTTTAAACAAGAAAGGGTAACAGTCTTTACAAAAAAACTTGGTTTAATGGTTTACTTGGTAAGTAATAATGTCTTTAACTCAGTGTTTGTTGATATCAAATCAACCTCAAAGATTAATATAATGAACAAACCTTATGAATCACAACCTAGTAAATATTTGATTCCACCAAAAAGTTTTCTTTTATCAAATGCTAGAACTATACAAGTCTAAGTAACTACTTTTTATAGATATATTATCACCAAATATAGAGCAATCATGATAAAGTTACCTACAAATCATGCTTGTGAAGTTCTACATTGCTCTTATTTGGTATTTCCAGTTCTACAATAAGACCTAGGTCAAACCACCTTAAACTAGTCCTAAAATCAATGAGGGTTTTATCTTATTAAGTATCTCATAATTCCAAAATTTAACCTTAGTCGATTCACCATTATACATAACTATAAGCCATTAGGCCTATAATTACATGTCAATTTGGTGAAATTTGTCTAGTATAAGCACATATATGACATATATAAATGTAATATTGCTCTAACCAATGTTCATTCTTTTTTAAAGAATATAAATCCAAAAAGTTTCTATCTCTAGTTCATGAGCCTGGTTATTTGCATCAGCCTGTTCTAACATTCACAAGATTATAAAGAGATTTCATAATCATAATCATGACTACCCTTTTGGAATTTATTGTCTGGAATTAACAAAACTATATTCCTAAAGTGAACCAATTCCATATATGACGGCAATAAATCCGGATATTTCCTTTACAATCATATAAGGGAATATGGAACAACCAAACTACACATGATAACGTTAAACAAGTGATCTTTGAACAACATAAATTGTGCTATGCACACTTGCACTGTTGCACATAGGACAAGAAAAACCCTAATTCTCTCAAACAGTAGGAAGCCCATCTATCTGGCATCACACATTACTCCATACCTAACATTAGTAAGATCAATGAAGTTGTGCATTGCTCTTATTTGGTTTTTCCAGTTCTACGATTAGACCTAGGTCAAACCACCTTAAACTAGTCCTAAAATCAATGAGGGTTTTATCTTATTTAGTATCTCATAATTCCAAAATTTTACCTTAGTCGATTCACCATCATACATAACTATAAGCCGTTAGGCCTAAAATTACATGTCAATTTAGTAAAATTTGTCTGCTCTAAGCATACATATGCATATATTCATGTATGTATGTAACATTGCTCTAACAAATGTTCATTCTTTTCTTGAAGAATATGCATCCAAAGAGTTTCTATCTCTAGTTCACGAGCCTGGTTATTGGCATCAGCCTATTCTAACATCCACAAGATTGAAAATAATTTTCATAATAATCATGGTTACCCTTTTGGAGTTTATTACCGAGTATAAAGAAATTATCTTGCTAAAGTGAACCAACTACATATATGACGACAAATGACAATAAAATATTAGTCACCAACATAAATAAAAATAAGTCATTAAGCCTAATAAAGTAAAATTACATGTCCATTTGGTGAAATTTCTATAGTCTAAGCACACATATAACATATATAAATGTAACATTACATTGCTCTAACCAACGTTCATTCTTTTTTAAAGAATATGCATCCAAAAAGTTTCTATCTCTAGTTCATGAGTCTGGTTTTGCATCAGCCTATTCTAACATTCACAAGATTAAAAAGAAATGTCATAATTATTATCACGACTACCCTTTTGGAATTTATTACCTGAAATTAAGATAATCATCTTCGAAAAGTGAACCAAGTAAACCAGGTCCATATACGACAGCAATAAAATCCGTAAATTTGCTTTACGACCACATGAGGGAATATGGAACAACCAAACCACACATGATAATGTTAAACCAATGATCTTCAAACAATGTAAACTGTGTGCTATGCACAATTGCACATGGGACAACAAAAACCCTAATCTCTCAAAAAGTAGGAAGACCATCTATGTGGCATCACACATTACACCATAATTAGTAAAGTGCTATACATTGAAGTTGGTTCGAGAACATTAGAAAGCCAATAATCCAATGTCAACACATGTATATCATAATAGCTAAAAACAACACATAAATTAAGTAGTGAAAGAACTAATTTTCAAACAATTACCCTTTATAGACATCTCCAAACGACCCTTTTCCAATGAGTTCAAGATTACTAAACCGGGATCCTGTTGCTTCCATAAGAGCCCCAGCATCCTCCATCTTCACTCCTTTAGCACAATCAAATCTAGACAATCAAAACCCTCAATCCCAATTCTCAATTCATCGCAAAATCAAACTCTGAAACCAACTTTTAGAAAGAAATCGCACGCAATTCACGAACAAACCAACTGAAATCAACAAGTGCGATACTTTTAACAATGGCGATCGTAATGCGGAAAGCAAAAGGATTGAAAAAGCCAGGTGGGAAAAGAATTAGGTGAAGTGAAAGTAGGATGAATTGACAGTCGAACGATCGAATCGGAAATCTGTAAGAAGAAGAAAGTTAAAGTGAAAGCGAAAGAGTACCCAAAGAGAGAGAAAGCAAGTACCTTGAAACTCAATTTGTGAGTGATTTTGTGAAAATCGAATTGAAAAAGAGGGATGATGATAGTGGGTTTTGAATTGTTGAAGGAGATGAAGAAATGGGGGTCGATTTTCTTGAAAATAATTGAAAGATTGTGGGTACAGAGAGGCCGTTGTTTAGGGCAGAGAAAGGGTTTGTGTTTATTGACGTCATTGTGACGTGAAAATTAGTCGATGGGTCATGGGGATGGGGATGGGCCTGGGGAGCTTGAAGATGAATGAGGTGAAGAATATGGGCTTTGGGGCTCAAGAACTCTTTTAATGTTTGGGTCTTGAGTGGAGACTGTATTGGGCTTGCCAACATATTGGGTTTTGGGCCGGACCCGGAACCGGTTCCCACTAGAGATGTACAAACCGGTTCTAAAACCCAAACCGGTTCGGGTCCCAAACCGAAACCGGTTTGGTCAATATTGGTCAAAACCGGTTTGGCCCGAAACCGGTTCGGGTCCAAACCGGTTTCAAATCCTTTAAACCCAACCCTATCAAACCGGTTTGGGTCGGTTTGGAACCGGTTCGGGCCCAAACCGGTTCGGCCCAAACCGGTTTTTTTTTTTCTTTATTTGGATTTTTGTTATATTCAAAGAAAATTTTAAAGT
>BJCM01272016.1:0-23987 GCA_018326385.1 Flaveria bidentis | reverse complement strand
CCTTTTATTAGTTTGAGAAATCTTTAGTAATTGTTATGGTTTTCTAAAATTAATGGTATGTTAGGAAGGAACTTGATCAACTCTCTTTTTAACATTAAGTTATGTTTTCAGAAATCATATGTCAAATAGGTCACAAAAGATTTACCTACATTACTAGGGTTTTGATCTAAGCAGTAAAACTCAACCTGACGTGATCCTAGTCACTACGGCAGCAGGATAGACGAGAAATCGGGCCAGCTCATCTTTATAAACATTAACATAATTACATTAATCCATATCTTTAAATCACACCACCAATTCATCACGGTTATATAAGTGGAGTCTAAATAGGATGATAACTTTTATTTCCTGATTTTAAATCCAAACGCTTCAAATCATAGTTTACTTTAGTTTTATCATTGTTTTTAAACCCAAAAAATCTTTCCAATGCAACTTATCATTTTCTTTAACAAAAACCAAATCTAATAGTCAAACGTCAAGTTTGTTGAGTAGGCTAGGTGTGTCCACGGATTGATACTCGGTTCTTACCAACACTATATTACTACACGACAGGTAAACTTGCCTTTTGTGTGTGTGGTTTAGTATTAGTAATAACCAATTAAAACTGAATCTGTGCGATAAATCTTTATCTAAATATATATACTATCCACACCCATCAATCCACTTGGATTAACTTTATTAAACCTTTTTTCTGAACAATCTCTCAGAAAATGGTATCTGATTTCACTATGCTTTGTTTTACTATGTTGTACTGGATTAGCAGTGATGAACATAGCAGCTAAGTTATCTATATGAATTGGTGTTTGAAGAAAATTGTAACCATAATCAAGTAATTAGTTTTGCAACCACAATACTTGAGAGCAACTGGCTAAAGCAGCTATGTACTCAGCCTCTATTGTAGATACTGATACATTTGTTTGTTTTTTGCACTGCCAAGAACAAGTCGTGGTCCTATAAACTGACATCCACCGGTTGTGGATTTTCTGTTGCTGTTACACCCTCTAAAATCACTATCAGAATATGAGAAACGGTTGAATTATCCTTATTTGGGATACAAAAGTCCAAGTTCTAGCTTCCTTTTAAGATATCTAGAAATCCTCTTGACTTCAATCAAATGTGACTCTTTAGGGTCTGATTGGTACCTAGCACAAACACACACAACAAACATTATGTCAGGTCTGTTGGAAGTTAAATACATTAAAGATCCTATCATTGCTCTATACAATCTTTGATCAACTAGTTTCCTTGTAGGATCAGGTACAATCTTATCTATTGTTGACGTTGGTGTTTTGCACGAAGAAGAATTAGCAAGGTTGTATTTCTTCAAAATTTGATGAACATACTTCTTTTGATTGATGAATAGGCCATCTGGTTTCTGATGAACTTGTAAACCAAGGAAGAAAGTTAATTCTTCCATTGAACTCATCTGAAATTTAGATTTCATCAAACTTTCAAAGCTTTCACATAATCTATTGTTTGTTGAGCCAAAAATAATGTCATCCACATAGATCTGGACAACCAAGAGATCTTGATAATCATGCTTAAGAAAGAGAGTCTGATCAATTGTTCCTCTTTTGTATCCATGCTTGAGCAAGAAATATGAAAATGTTTCATACCACTTTCTTGGTGCCTGATGAAGACCATACAAAGCTTTGTCAAGCTTGTATACTCTGTGTGGATAATTAGGATCCTCAAAGCTTGGAGGTTGAGCAACATAGACTTATTCATCAATTTTACCATATAAGAAGGCACATTTTACATCCATTTGGTAAACTGTAAACTTCTTATGTGAAGCATAGGCTAGGAAAATTCTAATGGCTTCAATCCTTGCAACTGGAGCAAAGACTTCATCATAGTCTATCATTTCTTCTTGTGTATAGCCTTATGTTATCAACCTTGCTTTGTTTCTCACTATGATACCTCTGTCATCTAGTTTGTTCTTGAACAACCATCTTGTGCCAAATGGATATTGGCCTTCAGGAAGATCAACTAAATTCCAGACTTTCTGCTTTTTGAATTACTGAAGTTCTTCTTGCATTGGCTCAATCCAACTATTTCCTTTAGTGCAGCTATGCTTTTTGGAGAGACCACTTGTGAAAGAAAACAAGAAAAGAGACAAATGTTTGCAGCTCCCCCTTGGCTTTTAGTGGTTCTTTCAATAAGAACACCAATGATGTTTTCTATTGGATGATTCTTATGAATTCTTGATATTGGAATACTTGAATAGGAAATTCCAAATTAGTCATATTCAATGATTGAAATGGATCTAGCTGATATGGAGAATCAACAAAGTAGTCAAGATCTTCATTATTTTGATCCTCTGAAGCTGAGTGAAAGCCATCTTCATGTGTTTGTGGGTCCGCAGAAACATCCGCTGAAGTTATTTGATCTTCCGCGAGGAACATCTACAGATGTTGAATTTGAACCTGCTGATGGGTTGTTTTCCTTGGAAAGTAATAGAGCATCTCTGGATGATGAAATATTTATTGTAGATGGAACATCTGCTGATGTAATGTTTACTTCTTCGGATGCATTAGAAACATTTGCGGATACATAGTTAAATGCTGCTGATGCTTTATTTACTTCTTTTGAAAATGAAATTTCATTTCCACTAGGTTGGATATTACTTATTGAAGATGAAGGGCCAGGATCAACAATACTTGAAATGTGATGTTGTATTCTTGGAGGATCAGAAAATAAGGACACTTCATGCATGTTTGGAGGTACAAATGGATAGCATGTATCCATAGAATCTGCATCATTCAAATAACCAGTGTTAAATGAATTTGTTAATACATCTATATCAAACAACCATGATGATCCTTTCACAACGATAGTGTTTTGTTCGAGATTGTTTAAACTCAGCTTAGTTAGAGCTTATAGAGAGTTGGTCTCGAGTGGCACACGAGACGGCATTACTCGTTTCTCCCTTCAGTAATTGAGGATTGCATTTTTAGTTCGTAAGATATATAAAAAATAAACAATTATTATTTTTGTTTTGTCATGATATTTATATAAAATAATTTAAAATGCATTTTTGTTAAAAATATTTTTTCTTATTTTAAAAAGAATAAAAAAAACAAATGTGCCTACTTTTGTGTGAAATTGAGACAAAATTATAGATGAAAGAATTTCAACTTTTCTATATGAAAAGACGACTTAAAATTAAGTATGAGTGAATTGAAAAAAACAAAAATAAGTTCTAGAAAAGTTTATGTTTTTAATTACGGTATATGAACCAAATGATTTTAAAATTTTATTAATTAACCGTTGTACTTGACTCTTTTTAAATTATATTATTTTAAAGTAAAATAAATTTAACCAATAAAATTATAGTGAAAAAAAAAGAAACACTCCTTAAAACACCTAGGTTGGTAAATAAATTCTCTCTATATACACTATTTTAGAAGAAAAAACTCTTTTTGTAAATATAACAATAGTTGATTTTATACAAATTAACTATTACTAAGAATGGAAATATATATATTTTTAGGCGGAAAATCAAAATAATGGAATCCTAAAAAAGGAACATGTGACATTAAAATTATTATTATATTAATAAGTATAGATAAAAATAAGATAAGATAAGATTTCAGTTAATGCATTCTTTTAAACTAGAAGGGTGTTTGCGCAATACGGCGTGACAACATTTTACATCCGACACAAATTTTTAATTTTTGTTAATCTTATAGCAATTTTACAAAAGTTTATTATATTTTTTCTAAGCTAAAATTTAAAATACCAAATAAATGGATTTTGCATGACGACTTGTACATTTATGCATTAACTTATTATAATTTACAAAATACATATCGGTTCAGCAAAAACGTTACACCAAAACGTTTAAAAAATACACATTTACGATTGTAGTATCAAAAAGTTTTTAAACATGATAGATTGATATAACAGAAATCTTAAAGCAACTTAAGTTTTTTTATTTATGGATAGATAATGTAAAATTTTATGTAATTTATAGTAATTATAAGGTTATTATGTAACTAATTGTAAGGAGTAATTTGTAAATAATATAAAAAATATTATTTTACCCTTAAAAATAGTTGTATCTTATGCATTGAGTATAGTAAGTGTAACTCATATGTTTTATATATAATATAAATATATTGATGGTACGATGATTCCGTATCAAGTTCAAAAGATCAAATTTTGTTTAATATTATAAAATTTTATAATAGATCCTCTTGTATACTTTTCTGTTTGTAAAAAATGGTTATAAAGTCTTTCTAAATATATTAGATAATTATCTGTGATCCACGAATTTTGCATAAAAATTAAAACTAACACTATCTTGTTGTCCAGTTGTCCAACTAGGTGTGGATCTAACATTATAAAATACATATGGCGTTTTCAGTATAATTAATTTCATTTGCATTAGTTAAAAATTAAATCGATTAGTTAAAAGTAATATTTAATGTGTACCTAACATTTTGATTTTATAAACGTTCAAGTTTATTAAACAAAAAGCCAGACGCACGGATATTGAAATATTCAAAGTGCATTATTTGATTTATCAAATGTCTTGATTCTATAATTAAGAAAAATATAACGTTACCTATAGCTACTACTAAAATTTCTACAAAATTATTCGTTAATTATAATGTTCTTGATACTAAAATTTCTCTAGAACCAAGATTAAACTCATTTATAGTTTATTTTCTATTTTAAACTTTATAATTAATTTATTTCAGACTTAATATTTTATTAACAATGCAAATCAACATCAAAAGTTAACATTATTCAAACGTTGTTCTAGAGTATTTACATATATTGATATACATATACATAGATAAATATATATAGAAGTACTTTTTAGAGCCACAAAAATTACAAGAATGACAACAACCATTAAAAATTATTCATTTGTATGTGTATCTATATAATATTGTAACATGATAGTAAATTTACATCATTGTTATACGAATATATCTGGATTGATATGCGTAAAGTTTATATGTATTCGTATGTTATAAACACTTACATATGTGTGGGTTTATTACATTGTGTATAAGTATACACTTTTTCTTTCAAGTTTAATTTATAAATGAATAAGTATGGATATACGTGTGCACATGTGTAATTATGAAGTCATTCATTTATTTGAAATCAACTATATTTGAATGGTCCCATCAATGTACCGGTAAGACGGATGAGTCTTTTACAATTAACACTATATAAACATTGATTATAACATAAATTGTTTTCTTTTTTTGCATTAGCTTTGAAAATAATCTAAAAATAATAAGTTAATAAGAGAAAATACATGTGAAACATCGAGTTTGTCATGATAGGAAAGAAGATTAGTCATAACTGTCACTGATTGGAATTCTATTATATCGGAGTTTGACATTGGGATGTCCGAACCCAAAAGTCTACAATTTAAAGATAAAACAAAAGTGTGTCACGTAAAAAAACTAATAATTATGTTTTGTTTCATAGCATTTACGTTTTTTTGTTTTATTTTTCACTACTTAAATGTATAATGTTATATTTTGTTTTGATACTATTTCATATGTACATACAATTACTAGTGACAAAATGATATGATTACATTATATATATTAAAGATGAACTTAGGCACTACGTCAAGTTAGGTTTGTGATGTTTGTATATTGACACTAAGTTGTTTTTAACTTTATGTTTTAACCATTGCAATTATTATTTAGTTTATATAACAAATGCATCTGATTTGTCTTCATTATATACTAAAACTAAAGAAATAGTTTTAAATATTAGAATTTGGCAACTAGACTATTCATAGTCGTGTTTTGTTGTCAAGTTTGTCCACTAAATTTTAGTTCTACTATTTGACCATTAGTTTGTTTTTTGAGTTTGTTCTTTAATCTTTAGAATTTTGGACTTCACCCACTATGTTATTTATAGTGAAGTTTATTTTTTAACTTTCCCTAGTAAAGTTTAGTAACCTCCAAACTTTGCTTTTATGGTTTCTAACGAGTCGAAATGATAACGATTAAAATAACAGGATGTTGCGTGTGGGGAAAACGACCGACCTCCTGTCATGTATTTTTCAAGTCTAACCACTAATTTTACAATTTTTGAGTTTTGTCACAAAACTTCGCTCTTATGATTTCCGACGAGTTGACTAGCGTTGTGTGTGAAAAGAATAACCGGACTCTCGTCGGGTAACGCGGGAAGAAAAACTAGTTTACTATCAAATGTTCTTTACCTAGTTTTAGAATGTGCTTATTTCAAGGTTTTTGTTTTAAGAGTTAAATAGTAATGAATATCGTAATATTGTTTAAAGAAATAGTATGGAATATTGTTTCGAAATACATGTTTAGTATAGGTATTAAGCACGGAAAATATTAAAGCTAAACTTTAATAATTCAAACTATTAATTATTTGTTAATATTAATCTTAACTAACAATATGTCTAGTTTTAACACTAACTTTTGTTATTGCTATTAATAACAGTCCAGTCTAAGTATTTGTTAACTATTCGTTATTTTTTTGAAGATGTGGTACGTGACATTGCTCATGATGTGACATATGACATAACGTATCACATAATTAAAATGAAATATATAAATATATCATTCAATTTATGTGTCTTTTTGTCTCCAAACTACTCAATCAACAACAAAATGTTATATCATATAATTTAAAAAAATGATATTTTGAGTAATTAATATATCTATATTTTTCATTATAACTATGTTATATGTCAAGTCTCAAGCCACGCCACATTATATATCATTATGAACTAACGGAGTTAATGAACAATGAGACTGATATTGTTATAAGTAACAAAATCAAAAGTTAGAATTAATACTGGTTTTATTTTTATTTTACATAATATTAGCCGATAGTTTATAGTTTAGATAAATAAAATCTAGTTATTCTTATTCTAATATTAGTAGTTGCTGTTGCAACAAAAGAAGATATTTTGTGAATGAATGTTTTACCATAATACGATAAACTAAGTACAATTTGAGTGTAGCTACAATCATTACTTTTCTTAGAGCATGTGAATACTATTAAGAAAAAATAATTCTAACGAAGGTATTGATAGAGATATCTATAACTTATAATAAAATAAAATTTTTTTAAAATATGTGCTATCATTCTAGCATATCAAATAATACGTGTTATCATTTTAGCATATAAAAAGTTATTTTCCGTCTCTCTCTTTTATAATAAATACAAAAATTATAAAAACAATTAATTTGACTTTCTTTTTTAACTAAAATATCTTAAAACAAATATATGTATATTTGTGCTTTTGTCTCTCTCATATTAAATGATAATTATTATAAATAAGTAAACTAAATTATTAAACATCAAAAATATAAATGTAGTTATTTCAATAATTTATTAATACATATTAAATATAGAGTAATAATTTCTAATTCTTTATGTGTTATAACTTTTAAATATTCATTATATTTTTATTTCAACAATAGATAATAATATCTTAAAAATAAACTATATTCATAAAACTAATAATTTTAATATGTTTTATTTATTTCATCCATGTAATACATAGGCTCTAACCTAGTATAATGTTAAACGAAGTACAACTTTTTCTCGAACAAAAACATATAATGGGTTGGAAATCCTGATACTCACTTTTATTGGTCTCCAAATCATAAGCATGTGTTTTAACCAACCCGTAGTCACTTTACTAGGCTTAGGTTTGTTAATGTATCGTTAGTGATAAAGATGTTCAATTCCGTCATAAATCCGTTTGTAATTACTGAAGGGTTCCATCATTAATTATAGAAATAACAACTAACAACAACATCGATTGTTTTCCTACTAAAGGAAGTTCCGTTTGGAATTCGTTGAATTTCCCTTTTTTATCCTTTCAATTCACTTTTTCGCACGACCACTATACCACTGCATCCTAGTTGCATCACCATCGCACCACCATAGTACCATCCGCCAATCACTATCTCACCACCACAACATCGCTACCACAATTTTTGGAGTCCGACATGCAACTCCTTTCATCTCACGTGACTCGTCCGTATAACTCACTCGCACAAACATAAAACAGGATTACATTACCTCGAGAGTCTAGCCATCTTCATTCTCCTAATCATCCACCACCCATAAACTCAGTGGTTCTTAGTTCAAAAATATTGATGAATTCATACCTCTATGACTGTCATGAATTTCTTAAGATTTAAAACCCTATCGCCTTTACACCAACACCGACGTCACAAATTTTGACGACCCGTCCACTATATGTATCATATTACATATATTTTAGTTCAAGATGAACGAAACAATAATGATATGATTAATTTATTAAACATAATGAGTAATATTATTATGTGTTTGTTGAGTAGTAATATCATTATTTGGGTTTATCGAATATAATATTAATTTATTGAATGTTAATTTAACTCAAATTTAACAAGTCAACTTTCGCAAACTCACATGTTTTAAATTTTTTGTAGACCGTCACTTTAATCCTCTTATGTCTCAGAAGAACCTGGTTTTACCAAATGCAATCTTTTACTTTAGAATACTAATTAACATACATGTGATTTCTTTTTATATTGAGATTATCTACGTTTTAACGTTCACCTATATTTTTACGTATATTTTTTTTCAAAAATAAGTTGGTTGAAATGTAAAACGTTTTCGACAATATAAATCCAAGTTATTCTATGTTTCAACGTAAATTTAGTTTAAAAATTAGTCGTGACGATCGTAATCTATACTTTGTCGTACTTTATACGGCGCAACTGCACCTTTTTTATGTACATATTAAGTCGATCTATATTTCAACATAATTTTATTTGAAAAGAGTCGGGTCAAGTATTATACGTTTTTGTTCAACGATATAAAGTCAAGTTACTTTACATTTCAATATAAATTTAATCTGAAAGGTCGTTTGTTAGTATATATTTTATCACGACACGTATGATGCCGCCACAACGCATGACGGATAAAAATTCTAGTTTCAAACATAAGTTTAAACCTTCATATAACCTTCTAATACTATATATATAAAATGATATAGACACCTTTATAATGGATTTTCAAATTCCAATTTCAATGCGAATAGTTTTAAATTTTAAATCTAGAAAACACAAATACCCCGATTATCACCCTCAATTCAAGTGAATAATAATATTTGTTTTAAAGGTTGAATTGATAAAAAGAAAAAAAAAAGAAACCAAAGGTTTGTTTGTAGGTGATGGTCCTCCGTGGTCCTGATTAAAGACAAAAACAGTCAAAAGTGTTTAAAGCACCTACTTCCACATCTCACTTAAACAATCCACATCGCTTCTCGCGCGTGCACAACACCTTCTATTCATCCAACCAATGTCATTCGTCACCCAAGTACGGCGCGTGCATTCCATCGCTTGTAAACACATGTGTCATACGTTCAATGTTTATATCTAACCCCTTCAATTTCTATTATTTACATTCTCATTGGTATTTGTTTCACTCTTAGATCCTATCTTCTCTCAAGAACATCTCATGAAAAGTTCCAACATGTGTGACGAGTCAATGTTTGAAGATCGTGTCTATTTAATTTATGTGAAAGACATACAAAACAACAACAACAACAATGGCTCATGTTATAAGCAAGACAGAAAGATTGATGTAAAGGCAACCTTTAAGATCGTACAAAACCTTAAATGAAATTCCTATAATAAAAGACGCTCACAAATTTCATCATCAGAATTTTGTTTCACTTAGAGGTTATTTTGATGGTTAAATGTTACCTTGCCCGACCTACTTGACGTAATATATGCCATTACTAATTTACAACTTATAATAGACTTTGATATCAAAAGAAGATTCACCACTCTAACTGCAAATAACTTTACGATTGACCCATCTTGTACCCCAACTTAATATATTATTGCTCAACTTATTTTAATTACAAAGCTATTTATTAAAATTAAAGCAAGTTATAGTAATTATGAATAATCAAAAGTCATAAAAGATAAAGATTGCTAGGCATATGGTGTAGCATGTTATTAAGATTACAAACATGATAATTGTTATCAGGTTTAACACACAGAGAATCAACCAAAACATGACAAAATTTATAACTTTAATAAAATCTAAATTACTTTCATTTAGTAATTCATTAGCTTAAAACTGAAAGAAAATAATATAAACAACAAATCCGACCAGAAAGCATAAATCTTACAATCATGAAATATTCTTGAAAATTTGATGAATTTAATAAATTTGGTAATCTTGTCATACATTTTACTTTATAATTTATGTGATGGTGATGTAAAATCATCTTAGAAATGTAAAGCCCTGGTTGAAATCTAAGGGACCATGTTGTAAGAGATTAAAAGTAGATAGGGTAAAGTGGCAAAAAGCAAAAAGCACAAGGACAAAAAGAAGAAAAAGCTGCATCATCTTCCCCGTATATACGATCGAATGTTGCCGTTACATTCCAATTTCTCAAAATACCACCATTAATCAATTAAAAATTCACCCTTACAGAAAGCAATCAGATGCACAGAGAGATGAAAAGCAGCGACCCATGAAACAACCACAGGCGTGAAGGGCTCGCAGATAAAATCCCATTGCTTTTGCTTCTGTATTTTGGGCCATTCTCTCACTTCAATTGCAGAGATTAGGGTATTCTAGAGAGAGAAACATACATATACACATACACACACAGAGAGAGAAAGAGAAGAACAATGTTGTCTTCAAGATAATGAATAGGGCCTCTTACATCCACTTATCGCAAGAAGATGAAAGGCGAAACTGTGTGTCCCCAAAACCCTAAATCTGCGTTTGAAGATGGTCTTTTCTGTGACGAAGAGGAAACAGATTTGGATTTCGGATGTGGGTTTGGCTTCGTTGACCATGGGATTCAAATCTTGAATCGGAAAGATCATCTTTTTGCCCATTTTGAGCATGACTTGTTGTGGGAAGAAGATGAGCTTTCTACCCTTTTGTCGAAAGAGATGAATAGTGTTGCAGGGGATGGGTTTTTGATTGGTGATGGGGTTTTGATGGTGTTGAGAAGAGAATCTGTTGATTGGATGATTAGAGTTAGTGTTCATTATGGGTTTGTTGGTATGACGACTGTTTTAGCTGTTAATTACTACGATAGGTTCTTGTTGAGCTCTTCGTTTCAGAGGGATAAACCATGGATGAATCAGCTTGCTGCTGTTGCTTGTTTGTCTTTAGCTGCTAAAGTTGAAGAAATTCAAGCACCTTTTCTTATGGATTTACAGGTGTGTGTTGTTTTGTGTGTTTCTAATTGAATGTATGCACTCCAAGTGTTTGTGAAAATGCCAATGCTTGTGTTTTGATATTAATGTACGTTTTTGGATTTGTGGGTGCTTTTATTTAGGTTGAAGGAGCAAAGTTTGTGTTCGAATCGAAGACGATAATGAAAATGGAGCTTCTGGTTTTATCTTCTCTTCAGTGGAAGATGAATCCAGTAACCCCACTTTCATTTTTGGATTACATTATGCGTAGGCTTGGTTTAATCACTCATCGTCGACATTCGGAGCTTGTTAGGAGGTGTGAAAGAATTGTTCTTGCTGTCATCAATGGTAAGCTGAATGTGCTTCCACTTTGTCTTGAACTAGTTGTTTTGGATGTATATTATTGATATTATGGGCGTTGGAGATCGATGTCACACACTGATACAAGTATAGGATAAGAACACCTGAAAAACCAAGCACCAATTATACATTAGTCCCAACAATCTGTTTGCATACATAGTAGCTGCAAAGGGGTGTTTGACATTGTGTTTTGAAAGTGATGATGTGATATGAATTAATAGTTATAAGATAATCAGTATTAAGAAAGCAGTTTACGGCTGCAGAAGATAGTGTTTGGATTTGCTTCTGCAGTTCTGCATTTGGAAATGATAAAATTAATTTATCAATCGTTGAGGGTGTTTGGGATTGATCCATCTGAACTGTCGAGAGTGTGTGGGATTGCTTATTAAAAGTGTGTATCTGCTTGTTGTGCTTTGATTTACAACAATAAGCAGTTTTGATAGTGTCTGCGGTTGCTCATCTAAACTGCTTGTTACAATAAGCAATAAGCATTCCCAAACACCCCCTTAGTAGTATTTTAATAAGCAATCAACATTTCCAAACACCCCTCAATAGGTTAATAATCAAGTAATCATTATCTGGTTTCTTGCAGCTACTCCTAAACCGATTATTTGTTGGTCTTCCGTCCTCTAGATAATCATTATGCTTAAATGCTAGAGACTGATTATATGTAACTTAAAAACACAATAATCAGAATAACCAATCTAATAATGCAATGCCAAACATCCCTGAAGAGTGAAGATCATCATATTGTAATTTTTGAAGAATTGGTGGTGGTGCATCAAATAGGACAAATTTCAGTGGTTAACAGTGTACTACCATTTCATTACTAATTTGGTCATTGGAGTTCATAGTCATTATTGAAACCATCAAACTTTTAAAAGTCTTTATAAAAATCATTGAACTTTGGAAACTGTAAAGAACAATCTTCAAATGTGAAAACCTATATTAAAATCATTAAATTTTGAAACATCCAACTTCAGAAAACTATTATAAAAACCTTCCAGGCATGTCAGGCAATGCACTCATCAATACTCCCCAAAATAATATGAAAGTACCATGAGATTACACATAATAATTACTCTGTAAGTACAATGGTTTTAACAATAATTTTAAAGGTTAATTAAAAAAACATACTGTTTAATTCAATTTGTCCCTTAAAAACAGTCTTGATCCTTTCAATTTTACTGCAAATCAAGTAGCTTATGTTTGTAAATTGAATGCAGATTCAAGGTCTCTGCTTTATCTTCCATCTGAAATTGCTGCTTCTACTATGACCCTTGGGCTTAAGGAGGTTGATCCTGATAACGCATTCGATTATCTGAATCGGCTGAAAGATTTTCTTGAAACAAGCGAGGTTTGTTCTTTGACATTTCAGTTTGATTATCACGTTTTAAACAATTGGTTGGTTACATGAAACCTGTTTTTAGTATATACAAATTTAACGATGAGATGGAATCAAATTATGATTTTAGTTACTTTGTCTAAACATTTAAATATTAAAATCTGAAGTTTGTGTAAATTATCACAGGGAAAAGTAGACGCGTGCTCTAAGTTCATCCTCGAAGTATCTGATAATCCTGGAAGTTGCTACTCGATAAGTCAGAAGCGAAAATACCATTTCTCCCCTGGAAGTCCAAATGGTGTAATCGATTCCTATTTCAGCAGTGACAACTCTAGTGATTCATGGGCAGTTGCATCTACGTCGGTTTCATCTTCTCCAGAACCACCAGTGCTGAAGAAGATCCGGGCTCAAGAGCAGTTGATGAAACTGGTCCCACCAACGCGTGTGTCGATCAGCAATGGATGTTAGGTTTGGTAATAGTTTTGCATATTTATTTCCCAAAAAATATGATGTTAAGGTGCAATTACATCACTAATCAATAATTGATGTCAGGCTAGAACCATGTATTCTGTTTAATGATAGGATCTTGATTCTCGCTTTGTTGACTTTGTTTTCACTAGATTTGACTTTGATGAAGCAACTCTTTCTGAGACCTCTGTTTGAGGTGAGTTTCCCTTCGGGTATCGATTTTGGGCTTTCGGATGACATATAATCGTGTTTTAAACTATCTTTTTACTTAATGATATGTAATTTGGGAATTGTTTCATCAATGCATCTTTAAGTTCAAAAGAAAGCTATCTTGATTTTGTGTGGTGGCTTGTGGATTCTTCCATCCAAGTTTTGGTTGAGTTTTGACATTAATTGTATACAAATAATAATCATGCTTCACTGTAATAATCATCAACAATCAATAATAATATTTGAAGATTTGTATAAAATGGATGTGGTACCATTTTATAAAAATGAAACTGATGTTTATGTTGAAAACTTGAGCAATAACATAGTTTTTCTATCCATACATTATAAACCATGCATACATAGTGTTATGCATAAAATGCAGTTTTGATACATAGAATACAATCACAATGTGAGTAGATATATTTTACATACTTAAAGAAAATAAGTAGGTAAGCATGTATGTGGAAGGCTGTCTTTGCAATACAGTGATGACTGATGGCTCTTATCCCTGCAAGCAAAATCACATTTATTAGTTATGTAAAATTCCATTAAAATACATGTTTTCTTACTCATGTCAATTTTCAGAAATGTTATGTGCACAGTATCACGCAATGGTTGGATACTTAAATTATACATAAAAACGAGTATAAATACATGACACAAGAATTTCACGCGACCCTGGGGCTGCTTGCCGCTCGAATGGTATATGATTAAGATGGTTTAGGACTTGGGAGTTGTTAAGTATTCATTTTTCATGAGAGATGTTTATTGTTAGCATCAATTTCAACCAAAAAGACATTTATTATCGTTGGTGCATACAACTTGCCTTGGTAGATATATTGTTGGAGAGCCAATCAAGACCTTCGTATAGCCCATCACCAGATGTTGCACATGTACTCTGTACATACCTGTCATCATTTATCAATTTTTATTTACTTTGAAACGGTATAGTATAGAATGCATTGAGCTTGAGTGATCTTTTCATTTGATGAGTCATAATATTCTTATTATCGTACGTTAGAGGGGGAAACGAGAAATGGATTACCAACGACGATTGCGTAGTGAATGAAGCCCCAGTTTATCTGTGATTTCAGAAACCTTCATTGCATTTGGAAGATCTTGTTTATTTGCAAACACGAGTATTGTGGCCTCACGAAGTGCATCCTACAAAAAGGCGTTTACATTATTTAGGAATATATTAAGTAATAATGTTTATTGTAATTATCAATATCATAATTAACAAGTCACGACTAGATTATGCTTTCTTTGTAAGAGGACATTCAATAGTTAAGTGATGTGCCTCACAACAAAAAAGCTGGAGGCTTAAATTTTACAGGTTGTGATGTATTTATTTTAGACAATCGACGAATTATTGTTCAAAAAATGATCTTTATTATAATCCTCTAAATAGTTAGATCTGTTAACACAACACCTTTTAGGGTTTTTTAATGTTCGGTGGTCTACTATTAGATTGTTAATCAAAATTCGTACGGTTGGTGTTATAAAGATTCTCATACCTCGTCGAGCATGCGGTGAAGCTCATCTCTAGCTTCTATAATCCTTTCTCGATCATTACTATCAATCACAAATATCAGCCCTTGCGTGTTTTGAAAGTAGTGTCTCCACAAGGGTCGGATCTTCACATAATACACAAACATAATCATAGATGGACAAGCGACGAATTAGTTAATGAATACGAGATTGTATGCACTAATGTACCTTGTCTTGTCCTCCTACATCCCAGACAGTAAAGCTAACATCTTTGTACTCCAGAGTCTCGACATTAAAACCTGGTTTAGTATCACCAAATATTGTTGACTCAAGGAAACTTAACGAGCTAAAAGGTTGCAAACACGAAGGGTGATTGGGGTACCGATTGTTGGGATGGTAGTAACGATCTCTCCAAGTTTAAGCTTGTAAAGAATAGTGGTTTTGCCTGCAGCGTCGAGTCCTACCATCAAAATCCTCATTTCCTTTTTAGCAAACAAAATTTTCACCAACCGCGATATAGCCATGCCCATCCTTGATCGATGTAAGAAGAACCGTAACAGTTAAGTTTGGTTGTGGTTTACTTCTAAACTTGGGTTTGTTGAATAAAATGTCTTTAATATGTATGATATGAAAGAACTAAAGGGTGTTATACTAAGGAATAAAGGAGTAAAGAATTGGATTCCGATAGGAATTGGATGTCATGAAAGAGCGATGGAAACAGAATTGGATCACTTTATTTAGACTTTTGAGTGTCATTTTTCAAAGGAATAAGAGATTCCATCTCCATGGGATTAATCTTCTGTTAAATTCTTTATGTTTGAACACACTAATAACTAGGATGAGATAGTTTTCCAGATAAAGGGTTTTTATAGTTTGGTTCCACCAGGTTTAAGAAATACTTTAAGCTGAACAATTAAGTATGATTTTGGGAAAAGAAAGATCAAACTAGCTGGATTGAGTGGGTCTGTCAAACTGAAGGATTTTATCAGTTTGGTGCTTTTGTTCAGACAACTTTATTGTTTTTATTATTTAAAATCATTTTCGTCTTAAGAATTTTAATATGATAAAAATGGGTAGTTAATATTATTCATATGCACTGTTGTAGATGTAAAAAACGAAAGAGTAAATTACATAAATCGTCATTTTAAGTTGAGTTCTTCAACTAAAAAACTAAATAAGCATTGAAGAATGCACTTTTACACTGACTGAAGTTATATACTTCAGTTATGACAGTTATGCTAATGACGATTATTTGAAATTCACACTGTGATTGATGGTCTCACTAAACATAAAGATATTTCAATAGGTTTAATGGCACTTAATATGGACAAAAAATATATAAAAAGTCTTGGGGATGTTACTAAGCTAAATAAGTTTCTGTTTATTAACATGATTCTTGACCCAAGACCCAAGACGTAGACGACATTATATTAAATGGATTGTTGAAGAAAAGTTTGTAAACATAAGTTTCATCCAAATTCTAGATCTTAACTTGCGTACTTTGTACTTCGTATGAATTTTATTACAAAACTATGTCTCAAAAAGAGGACATTAAGGTGGGATCATCTAACTCTAGTCGAGTATGAGGCGATGGTCGGGAATTAATGGGCATCGAAGAACTCATGACTAAGCGATTTGAAGAGAAGACAACTACAACTAGTGAAAAATAAAAGAGTATAACAAAAAATGTTAGTGAAGACGGGTCTATATAATGCTACTTGTGAGTGCAATTATTTGAAGAATGTCAACGGCAATTTGAACTTGTTAATTGTTAAATGTCTCTAAGTAGGAAAATGTTGTGTGTTGAGCCCCCTTGCCGAATATGGGCTTCGGCCCATTTAGGGCAATGGTTTGATGACCAAGCTAAGAAAACCTTAACTTTTTTGTTATATATAAACTAAAGGTGGCAAAGTGGGTGGGTTGGTTGAGGGATCAAAATGGATTTAAGTCGGCATCGGTTTGAATCAGGATGAGTCAGTTAACAAAAATGTCAGAATGGGTATGAGTCAAAATGAATTTAGGTCAGGATTAGCTCGGGTCAGGCTAGGTTTTATTGAAACTTATGCGGGTCAGAATGGGTTGTTCAAGAAATAAGAAACTAATGAAAAAACAAAACCTTTTAAAGAAAAAAGAATATCGTAATCAAACTCTATAAAAAATCAACTAAAGAATTAAGATTCAGAAGGTTAAATTGATAACAATTAAATTCTTCAACCCAAGAATGAATCATAAACCAAATATAGTGGATCAAAACTTTCTAACAGAACCCTAAAATTCAAAACCTAAATGAACACCTGATTTAAATTCGACACTTTTTTGTATTTTTTTGCTTAGTCGTCTTCTTTTTACCGATTTATGAAATGAAACCATAAACGATGAATTAGATACTAACCCTCAAAATCATAACTCTTAATTAGAATTAATTACATCATCGAAATCACAAACCAAGATCGATGAATTAGAAACAAAAGTAAAACCAAAAGATGAATCAAGTCATAAACCTTGATTTCTACTTGTTGGAACTACAACTAAAAAACTAGAATCGGTGAATTAGAGACTAGAAGCCATAAACCTTGAAACTAAAATCAATTAAATCGGGTGTATAAAAAGCCTTGAAACCATGAAATCAACCCCAATCGATTAAGAAAACCAAGAGGAAGACGGTTAAAAGATGAAGAAATCAAACCTTGACCCCTTAGTAATATAGCATAATCCAACCTAACATATTATTTTATGTTTACTACCCAAATCAACCCAAATATATTCACTTGGATCAAAATTGTCAAGTCTAATATATAGACGTATTAAATCATTGTAATCTTCTTGAGCACCTTATCAATATACATACCAGTTGCAGCAAAATGAACGTAGAACATCACAATTGAACCACAACAAAACATTGTGTTCATCTTTCTTTTTGATTTCTTGCTTTCTTGTGATAGTTACACATGTTGTGTGATTGCGATCACCACCGGTTGTCCTAACAACTACTACTTTACTTTTAACTTATTATCAAGACTTAATTTATCCTAAAAGAAACCAACTTAATCAAAAGACTGATAAAAAATTAAAAGATACACAAGGAAAAAAATTTTGAACATAAACATGTGTTAAATTTTAAATAGATTAGGTTAATAATAGTATACAATCTTTTACTAATAGTTATTATGTACACAAATTTAGAAATTCTCAATCCACATCTGCTCTGTTTTTTAATTCAATTATAGACAATACAACAAAAACTAAATTAAAACAGCCAGTTATTGTTAAAGAAAATTAAAAATAAAAATCTCTCCACAACTTACCTATTTTCTTCAGTAATATGAAAAAGGAACATAAGGAAACTTTTCAAGAGCATGTAACACCTCTTTCATAGGTGGTCTCTTCTGTGGGACCGGTGATATACAACTATAAGCCACTCTCAACAAAGCCAACAATGCCACCTCTTTGCCTTCCATGTCAGCACGAATTGCCACGTCAACCATTCGTAACAACTTTTTCTTCTCTTCAACAGTCAACGTGGCACTCCACGTCATACTAGCGGGTCCAAACTCGTCCGATACAAAAACCTTTCCAGTTAAAAGTTCAAGCAATATCACACCATACGAATATACGTCCCACTTTGGACTGGGCTTTAGGTTTCTGAGTGACTCTGGTGCGTAATACGGGGAAATGCAGCCCATAGCACTTGGGCTTGGGCTTGGGCTTGACCCAATTGCCATATCTGTAAAACCGTCTCGAGAAGCGGTTGACCTCTTGCTACCAAAGGTTCGGGTCGATCCACCCACTTTACAACTTTGATCGCCTACCAGTAGTCTCTCAAGCCCAAAATCTCCTATCTTTGGCTCCATATCGGATCCTAACAAAATGTTACTCGGTTTGAGATTTCCATGCACTTGCTTCTTGTCGTGGATGTACAATAGCCCACGGGCCGTGCCCATTGCTATCTTAAGCCGTACTCCCCACGGAAGCGGACAAGGCGATGATCCAACCTTCTCTGCCAAAAGTACAAGTCAATAAAGCGTGTTAGTGACCTAAGACGCAACAATATTGTTTATTTTAATTTCGTCAATAGTATGTCATCCAATTTGATGCATTTTTTATAAAAAAGTTATCTAACAAACATAATCTTTAGACTTTAATACAATTCATGGTCACAACTCATAAGCACCTTTATTGCTATCATACGCCATGGGCCAGATGTAAACTAATGAGAACACCCGCTAAGTGACAGTTGACCTCTGGTGCCTGAGGTAAGTGCATTAATAATACAAAGGATTCAGTTACAACTACTCCACCTCGGTCCCCGTCAACAGCTCATTTTAGCGGTAGTAATGTTGGAAAGCTAGATTGCGCATGTGCATGTGTGTTTTAAGGAATTTTGTAGAATTATAAAATAATAATGGATATATTCTAAGATTATTACAATATTCGGTGGTTTATATTCGCTAAATCTTAGCTTTTTAAAATAATAATTAATAATATTCCAAACTGCAAAGTAATGCAACTTGATATCTTATTGCTAAAAGATTCATTATTTTAAGTATAATTTTTATAAGTATATTTTGTTAAAATAAACAACTTATATACTCACCTAATGCGGTCTTAATTCTAGTTCATAGTCTATGATATAACTTGAACCATTAATATTTTAAAGAAGTAACACAATGTAACGTACCATAATACCATTGACCAAAATGTCCTTTAGTGGCATTTTGATATAAAAACTTATAGACATATATAGTTATTAGTTACTAAAAGATGAGAATTATTATATTCTCGCATATAAACATATACTTACAGCTATAAATGTGATATATAAGATAGACTTTACTCGTGTCTCTTTGAATTTATACAATGCGTACAAATGCCTATAACATTCTTACAATTAATATAACCCATCTATTTTACTATATCTTACAAATAACATTCCTATCTGGTTCAACTTGTTTAAATAAAAATCAACTCACATACTCATCTTACTATTCCTTTAAACTAAATCAGATTATAAATCATGTTAATCTTCAAAAAGTCTTTTAAACACTTATGCAAATAGACTACCAACCCAAACGGCCAACCCATTTATACTTGTTATCAAATTCTTTTTTATTTCCCTGGTAAAATGATTTTGTTATAACAAATTATTAGTATTTTGTCAATAAATAAAAACATTGTATAGAAGTAGGAGGTAACAAACGCTAATGTGCACACATGGAAGCCATCTTGCGCATAAAGAAATGGAAAGAGATGACTTACTAAAACGTGCATTGGCTAAGTTGCCGTAGGGAACGTAGTCGTAGATCACAAGCTTCTCATCCGCACCCCAATAGAATCCACGTATCCGAACCAGGTTCGGGTGGACCAGCTTCGCTATCACCCGAACCTGGTTCTCAAAATCCTTAAACCGCTCCAACCCGTTTTCCCCAATCCGTCTCACCGCCAATGCTGTACCGTCCTCCAACACCGCCTTGTATATTATACTCGACCCCGTGGTCCCGAGTATATACGCCGACGCCTTTAACAACGTCTCTAGCTCAAGCTCATTTTCGCCCCCATCAACCGTCACCAACCCGTTCTTCTCCACTTCCTTACGCGTTACATTGTCGGGTTTACCCCTCTCCGATCGCGCCATTTCGGTATCTGAGCTTTCGGAGCTTGAAGTTTCGCTTAGTTCTTCGCCTTCGGTGCTTCTTCTCTTCATCAAACATCCCCATGAACGTAACGTTTTATGCTCTTCTTCTTCTGATGACCCCCAATCGTTTTCTTTGTTTGAATCTTTATCGTTGGTTTGATGATTGGTTGATCGACCACTTTGACGTTTCTTCAAGATGTAAACGAAGATCAACGCCAATACTGCCACCACCGCGATGTCTCCGATCACGATTCCGACGATGGTGGTCGTTTTAAACCTGGTTTTTGACGATGCATTTGTGATGTTCGACGAATTGCTTGAAGGAGACGACGGAATCGTGTCTGGGATTCCGGCGATCGCGGGAGGGTATATTGTGGAATCGGAGGAGACATTGGGTGGAGTTGAAACAGACGAAGGGACTACACAGAGGTTCTCCAATGGCTTCCCACAAAGCTCCGGATTTCCGGCGAACGATCGCTCGTTTTGGGCGAAGAAAACGCTAGATTCCGGTATTGCTCCGGTGAGATTGTTGAATGACAAATCAATTGTCGCATTTGATGGGACTTTGTTCGCGAATTCCGGCGGAATCTCGCCGGAAATGTTGTTGTGTGAAACGTTGAAGTAATCGAGATTAACACCACCAAAATCCTCCGGTAACGTCCCGTTGATGAAATTACTTGATAGATCTATAAACTCAACAGAATCAAACCCACCGGAGATCTCACCGGAGAAATAATTAGCTTTCAACGAAACCACCGTTAAGTTGGGGAGCAATGCAAGATTCTTCGGCAGCTTTCCCGTTAACAAGTTACAGGAAACGTTAAGCACCCGGAGATTTCTCCATCCTCCGGCGAACTCAAAAATCTCGCCGGAGATCAAATTATTCGACAAATCAAGAACCTCAAGCTCAGGTGCACTGTACAAAGACAACGGAATCGACCCATTAACCGAATTATTCGAAAAATTCACTTCTCGTAGGTGTTCAATTAAACCCAAATTGGCGGGAATGGAAGCAACAAGACCCAAATTCGGAAGCGATAATCCGGTGACACGGTGGTCGGAGACGAAGGTGTCGCAAACGACGCCGTTCCACGAGCATGGGGTGTCGTCGGAGTAATTCCATGAGTTTAAAGTACCTGAAGGATCGGTTAAAACAGAGTATTTGAAAGCTAACAGGAGGATTCCGTCAATGGTGAGAGCATAAGATGGGTGAATTGTGAGTAATAGGAGAAATTGAAGGTGTTTGAAGGAGTTGTTGATGGTGATCATGGTGTTTTGTTGCAGAAGAGGAATCACACATCTCCTGTTGGAGTTGAAGGAGTGGGGGTTGTGTGAGATTTATGAGGGCTGTGAGTACAAGCAGAATACCATGTGAAACAGAGGAGAGAGAGGATACCTTTTTGGCAATTGAACACAGGTGTTGAATAATGAATACTGATTATGATATAAAATTGACTTAATCAATTCTACTTATTAATATATATATATCTTTTGAAGTAATACATGATATTGTTTTGTATAATTATATTTTGTTTTACCCGCTTATCGTTGATGTAATTTCGATACTTTATGTTTATTTCTCGCAATGTTAGAAACAAATGATAGGCTTTGATGTACATTTACATCGTTGCATGAGTTTAACTTCTCTTATAATTTTGATAAAATAGATTGATGTATTTATCTCCGAATTATGATTGTATTTTGTATTGACAGCCTAACGCTTTACTAGGTCTTTTTTTAATGCTATTGTTGTCGTTCTAAATTAATGAAATGAATGTGTACTTTTGGTTTTTGATATAGCTGATTTAGAATATCATTTCTGTAGTGTGTTGAAATTAATATTTTTAATCCAATTTTACTGTAGAATAGTTGTAATATTAAGTTTGTACAATTTAATGGATACACGTATATTTCGGTTAATATTTGTTGTAAATTTCTATGTAATATTTGTTTAATGTTTCTATAAACTATTTTTTCTTAACAAATCCTACAAATTTATAACACTGGGTATAAATATGTAGTTGATTATAATTGACATATTAAAAAACTAACGTGTATTTTACTCATTATTAAATACTACTGGTCAAACATGCCTCGTATGATGGACATATCTTATTCCGTTTACAACAAATTAAACCCTCTATAGTCTATTTAGTCCGGAAGTACCTAAGATTCATAAAGTTTGTTCTTTTTTCTAACTTTATTTTTATATTATGTACTTACTTGAATATGATATTCGACCCTTAAAGAAGATTTTTATATGTAATGTAGATTTACAATAACATTTATTTCATGGTTATACGAGAAATGGATTGCCATTTAAAAGCACAGACAAGAAATGTATTGATGGTTGTTATATTCCTAATATCAAATTCAATTGCAGTTAAAAGGTTTCACATATTACATAAAATAGTAAAATTCCCAAGCGCTGCGGCGGGAATCTGTTAAACCTTGTGAAGTTAACACATCTCGCTTTTGAATAAAATTCATATCACTTTGTAGAAAAAAATAAAGAATGTCAAAATGTTATATTTAAACTTTTTATCAAATGTTATATAAATAAAGTTATGAAAAAGAATTTTTTTTCAAAGAAAAAAAACAAATAATTACATGCTATTATATATATACATATACATATATATATATATATATGTATATATATTTATAAGTATATATATGTATATGTATATGTATATGTATATATGTTTATATGTATATATATATGTATATATGTATATATATATGTCTATATGTATATATATATGTGTATATATATATATCTATATGTATATGTATATATATATCTATATGTATATGCATATGCATATCTATATATATACACATATTGTGACAACTCACGTTTTCAGAAGTACATCGTCCTTATTTCTTTAACTGCTTGTCGTTGCTCGCGAAAATTATTAGCATCATTGTAAATGTTAATGTTATTACTATTATTAGTAATATTATAAATACTACAATCCATTAATATATAACTCTAACTTAACCAAAACTAACATTTAAAACAAACTAAAACCCTAAAGTCAAAACTTATACAAATCTAGGGACTAAAAGTGTTAATCTGTAAAAACTCATATCAATAAATAACCAACCCATTCCCCCCTACGGTTCCCACATCCGCAATTCCCCCCTTCATTAGCACAAACACCAACGACCGAAACCCTATTCGATCAGCCATCTTTCGTGCATCCCCTCCGGCGACCCTAGTTCCGACGGCTCCCTCTTCCGCCGCAGGGTGAGTTCTTTTCGTTAATCTTGAACGCTCTTAAGATTTGCTTTC
>BJCM01272014.1:0-11406 GCA_018326385.1 Flaveria bidentis | reverse complement strand
GAATAAAGTACATGAAGTAGAAAGTTACAGACTCAAGACTTCAATGTACAGTTACCAAAAGCATGGACCTTTTCACCAACTCATGTAAGTTGGTGACCTTACAGAGATGCAGCGGAAAGGTGTCCAGCTTTATGGAACAGTACATCAGATAAAGCATGTGTCAAAAGTTTTCGGAAGAAATCTGTCTTCATGAGTTGAAGCTTTGGAAGACTTTGTATCTGAGGCTTCGGAAGACTTCATCTTTGGTTTCGGAAGATTTCACACTTAGAATATTTGTGTTTCATGTGTGAAACTTCCTAAGCATTCTTTTTCAATGTACTTGTGCAGCATGCAAGATAGACTTTGGATGTTTGGGTTGCATCAGCCTCTTCATTATCTCTACATAAACCAACATGTAAAACTAGTTTACATATATGTAAACACATCTACATATATATAACTAAAATGTGTAGTAATTAGTTGACGTGTATGTAAACATATCTACATTATACATGATGGAATGTTTAATCAATTTTTGCTTACCTGAATGCATACTTTTATATGCATAGCATTTCATAACCATGTCTGATAGGTTATTAACATAACCTTTTCGAAAATGAATCAATATCATACTCAAACCACTAACTATATTCATCTCATATGGATACATTTCAACTATAATCAGTAGATCTTCATGTTACTCAAAATGATCATCTGTTTTGATTATAATGGTTTAAAGTAATAAATATTGTTTACCTATACGAAAAACTACCAATATACAAATCGCATGTTGCAAAACAAAACAAAGAGATTTTACACAAGCATTATAACTAAAAATCATCACATGTTTTACCTTAGATTTCTACTTGCGACTCAAAATCATTGCGACTCAAAATCAACTTGTTTTTGCAATAGATTTCTAAATATGACAGTAACATACAATTTCTACAACATTTCATTGCCCGAATACAAAATCGGAAGCCTCAAATCAAATATCGCATCCGTAAGTTCCGGTCAATAAACAATAAAAACTAATTTGTAAATAATTAACCTTAATACATTCATAAAAAAATCAAATGTCTTAATAAAGGAGAAAGATACAGAAATTAATGGTTTTTATATTTTACAATATTATAAATTTACATATATACTCTTATTAAAACTAATTAATTGAATAAAAAATTTGAGTAAATTAACATTTGCATCCCAAACATTTTTTTCATTTTAACCGTTTGCATCCCTATAGTTTCAAAATTGTCATCTGCCTCCTGACGTTTTATGTTATCTTCATTTGAGTGTCTGTCGTTTTATTTTTGTTTCAATTTGAGTCAAGATAACTAACACAATTAGTTTTTCTGTTATAATTATTGTTGAAAAGACTAAACTATCCCTTGAATTAAATAATAAAAAAAAACTTATGGGATCCATTCATTGACATCATCTTCTTCATTACCACCACACCCAACATTGCCTCCACAGCCTTATCACCACCTCCACAACCCTCATCACCACCTCCACAACCCTCGTTACAACCACGACAACCACTCGTCACCACCTCCACATCCCTCATCACCACCACCATAACCCCCCGTACACTATTTTCTCTTTATTAGAGCCACTAATCACCACCGCCGTGACTCCTATCACCATCACCGCAACCACCATCACCACCACTGCGACCGCCTCGACCCGCATCAACTCCCCCATCACCACCACCGCAACCCCCCATCACCACCATCGCGATCCCCATCACCACCGCAGGAAGCCATCTCCACACTACAGCCACCCTATCACCACCACGTGATCCCATCACCACCATCGCGACCCCCATCACCACCACCGTGACCACCATCACCATCATCGTCACCCCCATCACCACCATCGCGGCCCGCATCACCACCACCGCGACCCCCATCAAATATGAAGCGAAATCACCCACAAAATCACCATATAACCACACCATCAACAACCACCACCACTGTCGTCGTTGTCGTCGCCGCTGTGGACGGTGGGGATATGGCCGGAAAGGGGAAGAACATGTGGGACGTAGAAGACGACGCCAGTGCTGATGAGTTTTTGGCGATGTTGGGGTACAAGGTGAAATCGTCTGATATGGTTGGTGTTGCTCAGAAGATTGAACATCTGGAAGGTGTTTTGGGGAACGATGATGGTTTGTCTCAGATTGCTTCTGATTCGGTTCATTATATCCTTCTGATCTCAACTCGTGGCTTGAATCGATGATCTGTGAGCTTAATCCTGTGAATGAGTCGCCGGTGATTGATGATTCATTTATGAGTGGTGTCGCCGGAACCCTACCGGATTCCGATCTGCAAGCTATCGCCGGTGACGCGATTTACCCTCAGACGAAGAGGTTGAAATCTAATTGTTGTTCGTCGTCTTCTTCTTCATCAGCTTCTGCATCATCTTCATCATCAAACAACAATAGTCAGATTCATAATCAGATTCAGAATCAGGGGTGTGGGTGAGGATGATAGGTATGTGAATTAATAAATAAGGGTAATTTTGTCATTTTACAAAAGTTAACAGAAAAATCTGACGCCGTTAGTGTTTTGGACTCAAATGAAGATAAAAAGGAAACTTTAGGGGGCAAATCGAGACTTTGAAACTGCAGGGTTACAAGTGGTTAAAATCGGAAAACATCAGGGATGCAAATGGTAATTTACTCAAAACATTTTTACTTTTCCATTATTGTTTTTTTAATCTTAGCTATTGATCAACATAATCAATGTTTATTGATAATTCTATAAGTTCTTATTTTTAAACGAGTCATGTAAATAAGCTAACCATATATTTACGTAGGGGAGGGTTCAATGAAGAACACCAAAATAAGAGGAAAACTATGAGATTAATTCTAACTACACATTTTAGTTTCAAAAATTTGAAAAAAGGAAAAAAAACAATACAGCAAATGATTTCAACGTGAAATGGGAACGAAAAGTAAAAAAAAGGGGGTCATATTTCACTAGCAAAATCGAAGTCTTACACAAAAAAATACATTTATCTAAGTGAAATCAATGTGCAGTTTTTTTCTTAATTGTGATAAAATGAGGAATTTTTATTTTTATTTTTTGTCTTCTCTTTTGAATTTTTTTGGAGTTAGAATTTGTGGTTAAGATTAGTCTCTTGTTTTTTCTTTTTCTAGTGTTCCCTTTTGAAACTCTTTCTTTCTCTCTCTCTCTTTATATACATATATATAAGTTAGAGTTCAATTGAAAACTCATTCTAGTTTACGAACATAAGAACTCTTCTCATTTTAAATTTAAATGTGTATAGTTTTTAATATTTTCTTATTTTTTAAGAAATTAAACTATTAAATATAAATTTGTGTCTTTAATTTGAGTTTAATATTGATATATCAAAAAGAAAAAAATTGTCTATGTCAATACTACACATATGTAGTATTACAATACAATCTACATATGATGTGGTGCATATATGTAATTTGATATATTTCGTATATGCAATATAGGAATATTATACTCAAATCAAACATAAACAACTTTTGATTTTATGATGCATTTTTTTAAAATATAATAATGTATATTATTTTTAAAATTTTTGAGAATTGCATCATGCATCCGTATATTGGTTTGAATGTGATATATAAGCTCACAACTAAACCGTCTTACTTTTTCTCACTCACCCCCTTAGTTATACTTTACGCATTATGTACAAATGTATTACTCCTTTTTTACAGTTTTATACATATTATTGGTTCCGTAAGTAATGTGTGATATTTTGACATGCTAATTAAAACACACAACTAACAACTAAATATCTTTCCATCATCAAGTGTCATAATACCAAACTCTAGAGAACGTCACTAATTCTTCTTCATTGATGAGGAGAGAGACATAGAGGTACTTATATAGATAAACATAGAAACACAAGGCATGTACGCCAAAGGGGAAAGAGAGACATATAGAAGAGATAGAGAGAGATGGATAAAGGAGAAGTGTATGTAAAGTTAAAAGAGAGATCTTTAAAGGTAACACCATCATGGGCAGTAGCGGTGGTGGTGTTTGTGATCCTTGCCATTTCTATTGCTCTTGAATACATACTTCATCTCATTGGCCATGTATATATCCTATCTTTTCTCTCTACCTAGCTACATCATTTGAACATAACATTATCAATGTTTTATGTAACTAATGTTTTTTTTTCTAAAATTCCACAGTGGTTACAACATAAGCAGAAGAAATCACTTCATGAAGCTCTTGAAAAGATCAAAGCAGGTAAATTTATATTTTCTCTTCTTTTACTTTCTTCTACTTTTATAGTTAGATTTTTAATTTTTTATGTTTTCCTTTCTTGAAATCTGCTTCAAGAGTTGATGCTCTTAGGGTTCATATCATTACTGCTAACTGTGGGTCAAGAGCCAATTTCTAAGATATGTATTCCAAGTAAAGTTGCAAGGACATGGCACCCATGTAACGACGATAGTGCTGACAATGAATTTGATGATCCCTGTCTTAAAAGGGTATGTAATATTCAACTTGTAATTAATAATTTTATTTTTCATTTTCCTACGTTCAATAATAAAGACATGATAAAGGTGACTTGAATATCAATAAATTCGATTCTTTTCTATACAACTGAAATTGTGGTAGTGCATACTTATGATATAATACTTTAATAATCTATGGACATATATATCACTTCTCTTCATATATATATATATAGCTGCTTATAAAAATAAAAATAAAAAACTTATTAGTTTGTTATACATTTATTGTTGATGTTGTTATTTAATTTTAATATTTGGTGTTCTTCGTTCCTCCAAAATCTTATATATGATTTAGATGTTAAGTAACGTTTTCCAAATTTTGTTCAGGGAAAGGTACAAATGGTGTCGAACTATGGGATTCACCAACTCCACATATTTATCTTTGTGTTGGCGGTGGTTCATGTCGCCTATTGCATTCTAACTTTGGTATTGGGGAAGCTTAAGGTATAATTTTGAATAGCATTCTAGTTCTAGTATATACATTTGTGTATGTGTTTATTATCATTTTGCACGCCTATAACCCAAAACTATAAATTATGAGTAACAACGGAAATTTTTACTTTCAAATGAACTATAAATTAGGAGTGACAATTTAATAGGTCAAACATATAAAAGTGACGCTTTCAGATGCCCCTAATAATATGTATTTGGAATGAAATACTGGACCTTTTTGCTCCACGTTAGCTATTAATGGTATGACATAGGCTTCTATTTTATGTATGAAAATGGATGCAGATGAGGAGGTGGAAGGCTTGGGAAGATGAAACAAGGACGACTGAATACCAATACCATCACGGTAAGTATGTTATATTCAAATTGGAAACGTTTTTTAATTTAAAATTTTATTATAACTTGAGTCATAAAAGTCCATTCAAATTTAATGAAAAATATCTATTTGTATTTTATCTTGAACTCAGATCCCGAAAGATTTAGATTTGCAAGAGAGACTACGTTCGGTCGAAGACATATGAGATCTTGGAGCGCCTCAAACATTCTCCTATGGATTGTAAGAACTTATTACTATCAAAGTTTAGTACAAAACAAAAAAAATACGCAATTTATATATATAATCCAGGAAACTATTATTATTTTGATTTATAATATCTTTTAGGCATATATATTCTTTTCAAAGCTCACATATCGTCTATTAAAACAAAAGTCATTAAATCGTATAATTAAGAAAAATTATATTTTAATAATTTAAAGTATTTACTATTCACCAATAAAAATTAGAACTATCAATTTGACCAATAATAATCTTAATTTTTATTTTTATTGGTCGAAAACAATCCTAGTAGTAGAATCATACATTAATTTACATTTGATTTTCATTCAGTTTTACTCACAATGGTGATTGTGAATAAAATATGAAAACATACAACGAAGTAGAATGAAATATGAGTGTAAATCGAGTGTGAATCGATGATAATTATGTTGATAGAATTGATCGTAATAATAACAATAAGAGTTAGAATTATATTATTGTGTAATAAGTTATAGTTTTAATTATTAAATTTTAATTTGCTTATAATTAATGATGTGTTCAAAGGATATTCTTTTATTAATTATAGAAAAATCAATAAGTGATACGTATTTCATATTAAAATTAAAAATATGAAAGAAAATATCTTTTAGAAGACCAACCATGTGCGCAAGTCAGACATTTATTAATAAGATAATAACACACAACCGTAACGTAGATTTTGACAACTCAAAGATTGCAGCCAAAAACAAAGGGCCGTTATTGAAGATTTTAGTAAAGCATGGAATTTGACTAACTCTTTGACAGCAACTTCAAAAGAAAACAAAATAAAGAAGATAACATAATTCTACCGTTGTATTATTCTTGTCATCGAGCTTCTTTCTTGTTTGGTCTTTAATGGAGTTTAGCCTTCAAAAGAAAAGAAAGAAAATAACACAAATAGTGATGTGGAACTAAGAAAATATCAAATACCCGTTTGATATTTATTTTAATAAAGAATTAAACTGTGTTTTTCTGTTATTTAACAAAACTAGGAGCACACCGCTTCACGGCACTCTGAATCCAAAAATAACTTCTTGAAACTTGATTTAAAACAAAAGTAAAACTAACGAATAATCTTAAGTGAAAACGAGTCGAAATGTTAACAAAATCATTCAAAAAATATATACAGCTTATAATATTTACAACTTATAATATTTAGAGTTAAAAAGCACAGAACAACTTTAAGTTAAAACTTAAATTAGCTAAAAAAAACTGAGTTAAAAATTGATGTACCTATTCCACACGAAATTGGTAATTTACTCCTGTACTAATTGCGGATGTCTCATGTGATTGTAATACCATTCGTGATGCAAGAGAATTCGAAATTATGAAGTTAACAGAGAAAGCAGCTCCAACATCCTATGCATGTATCCTTCGGCAAAATTTAAAATGCAATATTTCTTAAAAGTGTTGACCAAAATGAACATAAGATGGAAAAAAATAATATAAAAGTAAATATATACACAGCTATTTAGTGCTTAGTTGGTTTGGTTACAGATTAGGAAATGTTTGGTATTTGCAAACTTATGACCAATAGTTCTTTACCTCATACCAACAGAAAAACAATTCAGCAACTTGGTACAAACACGTTGTACTTTAAACAAATCTCAAAATCTCCCCACATGAGTATACTAGTCAAGTTCCATAATAAACAACTTCACATCACAGCCAGCATGCAATATCAATAACCAAATCAACAACATGAGCATGATAACTAAAAGAGCATAATAAACTGAGTAAGCCATCCCCATAACTTACAGCACCAAATTAGTAACAAATCAAAGTTCAAATTCAATCAAGAAGTTCCCTAGTCACACGAAATCATTCACCAAAAAGGCAAAAACGATAGACATTCTCTATGCTAGTGATTGTGATAGTTATAGAAATTATCTCTTTTGCATTAGACATAAAAAGAGCAGCTATCACCTAATTTATATCATGCCTACCATTGTTGCATTAATTACACATATTTTTTTATGTATTTGCTATTTGGTTAATAGTTTTTGTTTTCTGGAAGTATAAAATATTTGGTTAAAATGTTTTAAGAAACTATTTTTATTTCCAGTACGTGTTGTGTGGGGGATATCTTCACCTGCTTCTTACATTTGTTGAATGGTGGTCGCATTCAGTGCAAGTTTAGTGTGTAAAATGGGTCAATTGATCAATCTAAGTCAATACGTCAGAATAAAAACTAATAGTATTTACTTCAATAATCTCATCGTTAGCACCAATTAATGTTAAACTTTGATAACAAACCCTTGTTAGAACTTGAACTCATAACTCAATTCAACTCGATCAACGAACCCAAAAAAAAAAACCCAAATTCCTACAAATCACAAAAGTATGACACAACCTTTTACTTTCCTGGTACCAATCCCATTATGTCCTTCTAGGTGGCAATTCATATCTCAAAAATACCCACCTGTCCACCACACTATTCATATTCTTTCTAGGTTTCTTGTATCCTTGATAGTTTGATTTTACTCCGACTTTTCAGAAAGTATAGCTTTATAACATGTCTCTCTCCTTGCTCAAAGTTCCCTCTTTAACGCTAGTTGACTATGAGTTTGGTATTTCTACTTGTTTCTTTGTTCATTCTTTGTCGGACTAGACCTATTATTTTACGTTCTGCTTTGAAGTTTCTTTTGTGCTCTAATAGATTAGCTGACAGTCATAATCTCTCATTATGGTTCATTAGTTTTGTGACTTCTTTAGAAAATGCTATAGTTTCCACTTCATCGCAAGTTGCAGTAGCGGGCCATGCCATCACAATTGCTTGCCAAGGACGATTCAATTATTTATCAGATCATTCTTCTCTACCCGGATGAAGCGAGATTGACCCGGTATTGAAGAAGCAATGGAGGTAGATGTAAGTCTCACATTAGTTGAGGGGAAGAATGAAACCTTTTTTATAAGAGGATGAAAAACTCCTCTTCTAAGACATATTTTGCTTGGACGAGTAACATCTTAGGTGAAAACATAACTATGAGTTCTTGGATGGGTGATCTATTAGTGCAAAGCAGATATTATATTGGTACAATTTACGTAGGCTATTGCATATGTTATTAGATCCAGGGACTGGATTGGTGTGTCCACGAGAATGGTGGGCTAAGGAGGTGGAGATGTAAGTCCCACATGGGTCTAGGGGGAGAACGAAACATGTCTTATAAGGGAGTGGAAACCTCCTTTACCAAGACACGTTTTTGCTTAGGCGAGCAACTCGTCGGGTTAAATTGAAATAATGTGTTCCTAGATAGGCGACCCATTCAGCGACAAAATGGACAATATATTGTTACGGTTTACATGGGCTATTACAAATGCTATTTGAGCAAGGGACCGGATAGGGGTGTGAGCGAGGAGCTAGGCTCTGTAAAGGGGTAGGGATGTAAGTCTGACTTCGGTTGAGGGAGAACAAAACTTTTTATATATGAAGTGAAAACCTCATTTATGGAGACTCATTTTTCTAGGAGAGCAATACTCAACAAGTGGAAACAAAACCGTAAGTTCCTAGATGAGCGACTCATAAGGTACAAAACATATAATATCTTGGTATGATTTACGTGGATTGTTACAATAGAACTTCTTTTACTCTCACTAAAGTCCAAAATCATACGTGGTTCCACCTTATTATACAAAGAACCCCTGTTTCTACTACCGGTCCTTCCCTCCATTAATCTCAATTCAGAGAATTCAACTCTATACTCTCGAATATCACTTGTTAGAGTTATCCATAGATCTAGGGTTTTCAAGTATTGAATTAGGGTTTTCAAAGTAAAGTTGTTTTGGGGCGTGAGAATTGGTTAATGGAACATCATTTGTGGAGTTGTTTTGGGGCATGAGAATCTAGTTAATGGAACGACATTTGTGGACTACAAGCTTGCTACATCAACTAAATTCATAATCATCGTTACGTTAGTGGTCGCTATAGATGAAACAACGGGTTTCGTAAGTCAAATTGATTACTTATCATTGTCATCTCCGACAACTTAAATTGCAGTAATTTGTGTCATATCACCACTATTATTGAAATTAGTTGAAACCCTGACTTTGTTCATCATATCTGAACTACGAAAAATAAACTCCATTGAACCTAATTTAATCACTCCATCGTCCGAAAGACAATGCTTAACAAAAGGGATAAGAACTTCCATCCCATGGAAGTTACCACCAACATTCAACTTTTATATTGTCTCTGTAACCATGATTTTATGGCGACCCATAAGCCTCAACAAAACAGGACTTAAAAAGCACCTTCGAGATTCAGTCATGAAACTATCCATATTTTAGAAGTCTGCAACAAATCAATAGGAACAAGCAAATACAAAGTCAATATCTCTAAACATGCAGATGATTACTGAAACCTAAAAACCCTAACAATGGCATGTGTTATACCCTTAGAGGGGGTAAGGCTCCAAGAATACTCAAAAAAAGAAGAAGATGATAGTTAGAACAATTTTCTAATCATTTTCATTAAAACCAAAAACAAGTACTTAAATAAGAAACTCCTATATGCACTTTATTCTCTGCAACTAACAAATGGTAAATATGGGTAACAACTCCACTACTACTATGCATGCATGATAATGTAAACATGGGCACTAACTCTCCTAAATTAATGCAATACGTTAAGACTTCTTCAATTCATAAAACGGGCTGGAGGCCTTGTCTGTCTCTTGGGCCTGCTGGTCTCGGGCTGGACTAATGGATCCAGTGGGCTAGTATGTTGGGTCGTATCAACACTCCCCCCCTGAAAGTTAACATTGTCCCCAATGTTTGTAAACGTTGGATACTTTGATACAAAATCTTCTTGGAACTCCCATGTAGCCTCCTCTAGTGGTCTATCTTCCTATTTTATAAGCAGTTGCTTACCCTTAGTGGTTTCACGAATGTTGAGTATTGATTCCGGGGTAAAAACAGAAAGATCTTGAACTTCTAACTCCTTAAGATCATCAGATAGTATTGCATCAACCCCATAACTTTGCTTTAACAAGGAGACATGAAACACCGGATGTATTTTAGAACCTTCGGGTAGGTCCAATTTGTAAGCGACCTTGCCGATGCGTTCTAAAATTCGATACGGTCCATAAAATCGTTTAGAGAGTTTCCTGCTCGTCCGCGCATCCACTGATTTTTGTCTATAATTCTGCAGGCGGAGATAGACCAAATCGTTCACATTGAACTCCTTTTCTATTCTTTTCTTGTTTGCTTGCTTTGTCATACGTTCTTTAGCCCTCCCAATTGACTCTTTGAGTTGAATGATGATTCTTTGATGTTCCAAAAGAGAAGCATCAATGGAAGCAATTCTTGTATCACCTGCTTTATAATCATGTATTGAAGTGACGTCACGACCGTAAACTGCCTTGAACGGAGTCATATTTATTGCTGAATGGAAAGCCGTATTGTATGAAAATTCCGCCAAATATAAGTATTGTTGCCATGTAGCAGGTTCATCAAAGACAAATGCCCGAAGGTAAGCTTCTAAACACCGGTTTACGACTTCCGTTTGACCATCCGTTTACGGGTGGTGTCACACCCCCGCTAAAGCGGAAACACGGGAATGTAACGAGACGGGATCGTCATAACACATGGTATACGATAGAGGAGCAATATAAGTATGATGACAAGCGTGTCATGACGACACCCGAGCACAAATGGAGACTTGTGTCGCATTCAGTCAATATTCACGACAACATAGCCATAAGCATAACATATAAACGATCACATAAACAATTAGTATGACATTGTTTAATTTCCCACAACCCGGGAACAAGTGTCAAACATGCAAAGTATGATTCAGTCTACAACAATGATTACAAATGTAAGTTTGTCCAAAAATGTTTAGTCTCAAAAGTGCATCCTAGGGTCTCCTCTACAA
>BJCM01271999.1:0-13194 GCA_018326385.1 Flaveria bidentis | reverse complement strand
GGTTATAATGCCAATTTTGGAACTTCACAAGAAACTTTTTAACATGAAATAACAACTTTAAAACCACAGGGGCTATTTATGTAAACTTTAAACATTAAACCCAACCTTTCCCCCAATCCCCGTTTTCGGCCAAAATCCGGCCAAGCGTCGGCGAGGGCCCAAAACTCACAAAAACACCATCGGTTTTTATGAAAAATCCTACCAAACGTTTCATGGACACGATTCAAACGCCATTATGAACTTTGATTGTGTTTAAACGACGGTTATGAACTCGATCGAACGAATAACCGAAGCCACTTAAACTCCGTAGTCGTTCGCACATTAAGAAGCAATAATAACTTCATTAATTGAACCTGAGCAATCGTTTAACTACCTCTAATCGATTACCATCATCGATTTCACCTGATAACAAACTAATTGAACCTTATTCGATCTTCCCCTTTCGTCGTGACCTGCAAGTCACTCGTGGACCTCTATCCGAGCCCTCTAACCCACAATTGATAGAGGGCTTTGAGTCCTAAATACCATCCAAAGCTTCACACGAATTCAATTTGGTTTTCATCATCGTTTGCCCACAATTCGAGTCAAGACTTAGTTGCGGTTAGTGCTTCGTCGTGTTTATCTCGAATCCACATTCAATCGGGTAATTAAACTAATATACAAACTCGATTTCACTTTGGAAACAAAAGCCCCAAACTCAATTCGATTGATAACATTGATTTGGGGCTCAATTTGATTCAAGATGGTTCTAGGGTTCTTGAGAATGGGGGAAACCTTTTGAATTGGGTTTATAACAAATCGAAACCAACAATAACCGTGGTTGGGGCCCTGGTCTATTGGTTAAGTCACTTGCCTCCCCTACATGAGGTCCCGGGTTCGAACCCGGGCAACCTCGTGTATTTTTTTAAAGGCTTTTAGTCTTAAATAAATTTCAGAATTGTTTCTAAAAAATATAAAAATTACTTTTATAAACTTCTTTTTTAATACCCACCAAATATTTTCTGTAATTTTCTTTTTAAGTTTAATTAAACATATTTTTTAACATTTTAAACATAGAGCGTTTTGAATAATTTCTTATAAAATGGATTTAAAATAATAATTAATAAATTGTTGTTGTTCTAAATGTTTCTTTTTACTTAATATTGTTTAACTCATGCTTATTTCAAATGATTACTCAAATATCATATTTAAACTTTAATATTTATGAACAATTAAATTCCACCTGCTTTATATTTAAACCTATAAAGAATATATTTTTAAATGTACATATAATAATGCTCAAATCCACCTAAAACCCTAGCCCTTGTTAATTCGCTAAACTTAATATCATTAAACTTAAATCTTGCAAATATATGTATACTTAGGTACCTTGTGAAGAACTACGTTGGAACGTTACTTATTATATTTCTTATTAATTGCCAATTATATACTTATTTGATCAAGTGAGTATTTTTATACCTCATATTTTCACACTTTGGGGTGAAATATGTTACCTTATAATCATTGCATTTGTAAATTCGTTTGATTCTTGTAAACTCTTGGCAATTCACTTATATGTTGTGGTTAGTTGATCTTTGTAATTACCATGTATTGGCGATTATATGTACAATCATTAACTATTGCTAGCCGGACGACGTCATAGATCTATGGGCCTGACAAGCCTGCTTGGTTAATCCAAGTACATTTAGCTAATCGTATAAACTTGTAAACGTGGAAACTTGTAAACTGTCAAGGTTTGATTGTGCATCTGTCTTACATCCCTAGTTATTTTGTTCACTAATTTATAACATGAATTGTCATCTTTTATATACTTATGTATTGAAAACTATGGTAATCTCACCAACATTATGTTGACCTTTTATTTTTAACATGTTTCAGGAAATACGCAAGTTTAATTGTCATCTTGAAGTTCTTTCACATCTAGGATTGGACCAATCTAAATTAATGAAATGACTTGGTTTATTTACATCTTATGTTATGTCTATTTTCATATTTGAGACTTATGTTTTTAATGTTACTTTTGAAACTTATAATTAATATAATTGGGTTTAATGATAGCGTTATGTGGCTGTGAACGATCTTAACCCTCACATCTCGACGTTTCCGCCGTCAAGGTTAGAGTGTGACACTAACAGCATAGCTACTATCTGGATGGATATAAACCATCAAGTACATCAAACTTCCCACTACCTGAGCATAAGGAACATTAGCCATACATGCCACCTCTTGATCTATTTTAGGACTATCATGAGCTGAAAGTTTGAAATGTTGGGCCATAGGAGTTATAATAGGCTTACTCCTATCCATGTTAAAGTTAGACAACACCTTATAAACATGAGAGCTTTGACTTAACTTTAACAAATTCAGTTTTCTTTTTCTCACAATCTCCATTCCCAAAATCTTCCTTGCACTACCCAACTCCTTCATGTCAAATTCTAACATCAATAACTCCTTAGTTACTTGAATTTCCATATACTTTTTCAAGAAATTAGCATGTCATCAACATATAATAGTAGATACAAGAATTCACCAGTTACAAATTCTTTAAAATATACACAACTATCATAACAGCTTCTATTGAAACCATGAGTAACCACATGCTTATCAAAGCGTTTGTACCATTGTCTTGGTGACTGTTTTAATCCATACAGGGACTTTTTTAATAAACACACTTTGTGCTCTTCACCAGGTACCTCAAAACCTTAGGTTGTCTCATGTAAATCTTTCTTCAAAAGTACCATGTAGAAAAGTTGTCTTGACATCAACTCATGATCTAAGCAGGTTGTTAAGGTTAGAATTACTCTAATTGAAGTCTGTTTAACAACTTGGGAAAAGATCTCATTATAGTCTATCCCAGCTTGTTGGGCAAAGCTTCTTGCCACCAATCTAGCTTTATACCTAGGTGGTTCACCCTATAATCCTTCTTTTATTTTAAAAAGCCACTTGTAGTCCACAAGCTTCTGATCTTTAGGCCTATCAACTTATATCCAAGTCTTGTTGTTGTGCAAAGAGTTCATATCATCTTCCATGGCTAAGACCCACTAAACTTTATCCTTTGAAGCTAAAGCTTCTTTGTAGGTTAATGGTTCATGGGTACACTCTTATTCGGTAGCAAGAAACACAAAAGTTGAGATCTTTTCATTGGTTCCGTGTCTAGCTAGAAGATGTATATATCTTCTTGGCCTTTCTCTAGCTATGCTATACTCTCTAGGAATAAAACTAGACTCATTAACTCCATGTGACACCCCTTGTGAACTGCTACCTAGCATATTGTCATTAAGGGATGTTCCCCTTCACCTTGGGGCTCCACCTCAATCTGAACCTCTTGACTAACATATGAATCAACAAGGTCTTTACCAATAACATTCTTATACATAGTATCCTCTTTTCCAATATCACACCTGTGCTTATAAATGACCTTCGAATTATTTCCCTTAAGCTTTAAGAGTCTGTATCCTTTAACTCCTTCTAAATACTCTAACTTAATACATCTCTATGCCCTTGGATCCAACTTCCCCCAGCTGGTATGAGCATAAGCTAAAGCTCCAAATACCTTCAAGTTATCATGTTATGTCTTATAGCCTAACCATTTCTACATAGGAACCATTTTTACAATAGCTGGAAAGGTGATCTATTCACTAAATAGGCTGCAGTGGCTAGAGCTTCTTCCTAAAATCTAGTAGGTAGACTAGACTCATGTAACATGTACCTTACTTTGTCTAAAAGAGTTTTGTTCATTCTCTATGCTATCCTATTTTGTTGGGTTGTAGCTCGTACTGATAAATGCCTAGAAATACTATTAGCTTTACAAAATTAGTTAAATTCATTGCTATAAAACTCTAGGCCATTATCGGTCCTTAACTTCTTAACCTTTATGTTTGTTTGAGTTTCAACTAGCACCCTCCATTCTTTAAAGTTTTTGAAGGTTACATGTTTGCCTTTTAAAATGTAAACCTAACTCTTCTTGAATAATCATCAATAATACAAAGAAAATAAGAACCCCCTCCCAAATACTCATTTCTAGCAGGTCCCAAGAGATCAACATGAACATAGTCCAATATACCTTTTGTAGAATGAAAATCTTTCTTGAACTTGACCTTGTGAGACAGGCCCATTATGTAGTGCTCACAGAAGCCAAAGTCACACTCCTTTAGACCATGAATCACCTCTTGCTTCCTTAATTCCAACCATCTTTTACCACTTATGTGACCAAGCCTCTTATACCACAGCATAGCTTGTGTGAGTTTCACCCCTTCAACTGCAGTCATAATTCCTAGAATTCCCTAGCCATCTAGCACACAGATGTTATTATCTTTCCTCATGCAAGTCATTACCACTATAGACCCTTTGATAGCTTTTTCATTTTCATTCTTCAAGTTAACTAAACACCCTATAGTTTTAAAAATGCCTAATGATGTGAAATTCTTTGTTAGTTGAGGATGTACCTTACATCTGTCAACTCAACTTCAGTACCATTTAGTAATTTCAAGACCACATCACCATACCCTTGAATTGTACACACCCTATCATCCCCCAATTTAACTGTACCAAGATTTTCTAACTTCAATTTTTAAGAACTCTATATCTAAGGTCATGTGGTAAGAACAACCAGAGTCCATTATCCATTCTCCCCTTGCATCTCCTCTTATGACTGCTAACACATTTTCACTTTCATAGCCATCCACAAAGCTTTCAAGAGACCTATTACCTTGATTCTTGAAAGAGCTAGAATCAAACTTATTCTTCTTACTTCTTTCTTGACAATCTCTTTTAAGGTGCTTTTCTGAATTATACACAAAAGCACATGCATTTGAATTTTGACTAACGGCTTGATGATCTTGGTTTCATGGTCCTTTGATTAGTCCTTCCCCTAATAAAATAAACCTTTACCAGAATCATCCTTGACATCATTTCGTATCCTTAGTTCCTTAGAGTTTAGTGCATATAACACATCTTCTATTGAAAGTGTCTCTCTTCAAACATGAGGGTGTCAATGAAATTTTCATAGGATGATGGGAGTGAAGTTAAGAATAAGATTGCCTGATTTTCTTCATCAATCTCAACATCTATATTGGCCAAATCTAATACCAATTTTTTGAAATCATTAGTGTGATCCTTTATTAACTTAACCCTGTCATATGGAATGTGTATAATCTTTTTTTTAGATACATATGATTTGCCAAAGACTTTGTCATATACAACTCTTCCAACTTTTAGCTGATTCCTATTGCCGATATCTCCTTTGAACCGTCTTTGAACACCTAGTCTCCCAAACTCAGCATGATTGCGCTATGAGCCTTGTCTAGTATATCCTTCTTATCCTGGATAGGTGAACCAGTAATCGAGCTTCCCCTGCTAACGCATCCATGACCCCTGGATGAACCAAGAGTGCTCTCATCTTTACCCTCCAAAATCCGAAATCGTTCTTACCGTCGAATTTCTCTAATTCAAACTTAGTGGACACCATCGTGATAGTATGATAGTTGTTCGCGTGCATGATCCTTCTTACGTGGATCTGATACTAATTGTTGAAAATGGAGAAGATCACTCAATAATGAACTCAAGAACAATGCTCGGGAGAAAAAAATAGATTACTTAATACTCAGGAAGAAGACGACAATATGAATGAATGAATGAAGTTACAACCATCACTCAAGCCTTTCCCCTCTTGATAACCCTTTAACAAACTAGCTACGTGTCTGAGTAGATAAACAACAAATTGACACTAATAGTCCCTCAACTATTGAAGTTGACTATCTAACACTAAACTACATATGATACTTCATACTAAACAATCAAACATAACCTCACTAACTTGAAGATCACATTTAGCAACTTGTTTGTATACATATATGATACAAACGAATCAGAGATATTCAAGGAAAGTGGACCATCTAAATATGCTACAACGTTTACTATTAACTAAGTCTAACCATTCAACTCCAAATGAAAAGCGTTCAATGGAGTTGGTATCAAATGAAGATAATCATTATTAATCTTTAAATGGTCTTCTCAAAGTGATATGGAACTAGAAAGTAATGTCTAGTTTGATTCGTTTGAATAAGAGGAATCGGATGACCCTTTTAGCTATAATCCTCAATAATCAAGAAATTAAGTAAAAGATGGATAAGATGACTACTGAAATGAAGAATGTGGAGGCGGAGGCTATAGAAGTGAAATTGTTGGTACCTTTTCATTAGGAGACAATAAATACGGTCGTTGTTGATACCACGACTAAGGTTATAAACGAATTCAAGAAACAATAGAGGGTCTAACTACATCTTCCTTAATACTTTTGGCAGTGGAAGATGTTAATCTTTTGCTTTAGATCTAGAGACTAATGTCACTGTTGGGTGTGATATTATTTCTTCATTGGATATAAGTCCTTAAGGTGGTACACATGTTCTTTACTCCATCTTTTCATGGATGGATTATGTTGGTTCATCAAAACATAATATTGTAGAAAGAGAGAATGATAGTTATACAATGATCCAAGAAGGAAAATTCAAGGACCATTTTCTTTATCTCGGATGCGTAAATATAATGTTTTCTTTCCTGGCGATTTAAAGAAATGCAGACTAATTGAAAATGAAAAAATATAGTGTTCTCTTAATCGAACTTTTATAAGAGTGAGTTACAGTTAGGATTGAAATATATAAATGGTTCTACTATGACAGGTTTTATTATCTACAAATCATGCGAAAGTTTGAAGTTGCAGAATGATTCTTAGGTCGCTTTACAACTATGGTACAGTGGAGCCGCTTTCAGAGCAATCTATCGGACTTCTTGTCTTGCTGCATTTCGACATTCTTTTAGCATGGTTAGTTTCGTGGGTAGTCTTGTACTTGCATTTAGAAGTTGTTTTCTTGATCTGTTTGTAATTTGTTTCGTCCTATCTAGTTTACTAGTTGGGTTTATATTAATCAAACTTTTTTTAAAATGTCCATAATATTTATAGGTGACATTACTTTGTTTAAAAAATTACATCATAAAAAAATGAGCGTTTATATTATCAAAAGGAATACAATATTGTTATATAGAAAGAATGAAAAGAAAATTACATTTTTTAGCTTATATGATAATGAAAAATAGCACTATTGTATACTTTTGGTATGAAAAACATATATAGATTTATTATTTATACTTTTATAAGTTAATACTATTTGATTAAGTATTATTTTATTTAAACACTTAACTATCTTAAATACTATATAATACATATAAGATGGGTAGCATAGCATGGTAATTTCTCACATTTTCGTAACATGAAAGAGCTTCCCACCTTCATTGCCGCTCCATCATACCCCAGTCGCTCCATTAATCGGTTACAACCCACCTTAACCAGTCATGCGTTATTTATAAAGGTTTTCCTCAAACTTTCACTTGTATTGCTTTTGAGATGCAATCTTCATTATTATTAGAAATTAAATGATGCAAATGGGGAAACTAGTCAATAAGATCGGTAGCATAGGATTCGGCTGAATTGAAGAGGGTTGAACAAGAAACTTGACATTTATAGGTTCGATTTCTTGATTTTTAGTTTTTGATGAAGTAAACTAATTTGGTAAAATGATGAAGATAAACTCAGGAGATGTAAAGGAGGCTTGCTAGGTACTTCTTTTGATAAAATTAGTGTTGCATATATTAATTTCAAATTTTGGATGAATAGAATAGGAAACTATAAGATGTGTACGGTTTCAAAAGGCATGATTTATCCACTAGAAAAGGAGGCAAGATTCAACCACCATTCAAACACCAATGGGCAACCATGGAGATGTAAGCTTTAGGTAATACAAATTACTTTTTTCCATTAATATCAAGCCTGTTTTTCATATACATACCGAACTGATTGGTAGAAAGCTACTAGGTTGTGTGGCTCCAAACACATCAATTTGGGTTGACCCAAAATTCCCTTCATTTAATAGCTTCATAAGCTTTTATCTTAGGGTGTTACTCATAGTTTCATCTTTGAGGACAAAGTTTGCTAAATTTTATGGTAGTAACATGTGAACTTAATGTTAGTGTCTATCTGTTATTTTTAGCATTTAATATTGTGTTTATAAGCTTTTATCTCATATGTTACTCTTACTTCATCTTTGTGGAAAAAGTGTTACAAAAATTATATAAAAAATTAATTTGGAGTCCTTATAAGTTAGGATTGGCATTAAACAACTTTTGACCCGTTTGAACCGTTTCATTTCTACCTAGCTATACCTCATCTTCATGTTCAATCTCAAGTTTTGGGCTTGACTGGATGTTGTTATATATACTATTTTATTAGTTCTAACTAAGGCATTTACATTGTTTAGTTTTAACAAATAGCCAAAAAACTTGCAACTATTGTTTGTTGTTGCGTCTCTTATTGACTGTTCTTAAGAGAGAATCATCTTCACTTCTTTTAGTTTGATGAGAGTTTTATCAACGTGCAACACTATACTTGTATAATTGTTGCGTCCTGTTTTGACAATCTTTTAAAATAGTGGCACTTTTGCTTTACACCGCTTGTTAAATTGATACTAATGGTGCTGATATAGGTTGGTGTGCCCGGGTATTGAATGGGTGCTGCTCTTACTATTGTAAGTTCTATTTTGGTCTCTCAATGCATTAGCTAATTGATGCTGGTGAAGCATTTTATGAAGTCCTTCCTTTAGAGCCTACAGATCCTTGTTGAAATTTTGTTTAGTTCTCTCAATGCATTAGCTAATTGTTTGTTTGTTTGTTTATTGTGTTGAAAATACATTTGCTGGACTATATGAGCATTCTAGATTGTTGTAGCTGCGTGGATTCATGTTCGTGGGCTGGAAGACTGCTAGAGTGGGCTTATCGATTTACACGAGTTGCTGTTCCAGTTAGGTTCTTTCAACCCGAGTCAACCATTTTATCTCTAAAACTAACGCAGGTTGTTGGGCATCCATGCGTTAGCCCAAGTGATAATAGTCTATTTAAATGGTTGTCTCTGAAGTTTTGTAATTAGTTAGGGCGTTTTCATTTAGCCGCTCTGCTGTTCATTGAGTCCATACATTTTCTCTGAGTTTAATTCTAGAATTTTATGTTTACTCACTTTAGTGGATAGCAAACATTTGTAAGTTTGACATGTTCTTATATATATTCTAAAAAATGTTTTAGTTATGTTTGCTTAATTTTAATGGTTCTATAGGCACTTGAACCACCTAAAGAACCACAACACCCTAGAACACATTGGGGCCATCTTATAGAAGAGATGGCATGGTCATTTAAGGTATGATATTGGCTTTCATTGAATCTTGTAGATCTATTTTTGCAAAGTTTTGAGTTTTCCATTCAAATTTTTTCTTCAATCAGGACTTTGAATCAAAGAGAAAAGATGGAAATTGACTATGGCAAACAAGATTGTCATAAGAGCCAGCAAAGGTATGGTGGATAGGATAAAGAAAAGTAAAGGTTGGTTGCAGATTTATCTTTTTTATCTAATTTATTTATCTAATGATTATTATATTATAACTTTGTTTATTGATCCTTATCAAACAATATATGTTTATATATTGATATTTGTGCTTGCCTGCTTCTATATATGCATGTTAAAAATAATAACTGGGCTATATGTATTTATTCTTTTTAGCTAATTTAGTTTTTTTTTTTCATTTGCATTTATGGGTAATCACATTAGGAGGGTGTTTGGCTTTCTTCCGAAATTGATTATGATTATTTGCGTCAGGTCATTTTTTCCTCTCAAGTTGTTAAACATAGGTATGTTGTGGAGCAGGTGGGGAAAAACTATCAACGAATCCCATAACAACATCACATATAATAAAAAGAAGCCTAACATACTCACTGAAGTAGAGGTATACTTTATTGCAATGTTAATGTGCTTATTTATAGATGAGTCATTTTGGGTAATGATTAGGAGTTATCAGTAAAAGCAACAAAACAACAGATATAGGGTTTAAATAATGGTTGGGTTGGTTAATGGTACAACCTTTGTTCAATTCATTGCTATGAATTTCTATATAGTTCACTTCTCCGCCTTTGAAATGCATAAAAGTACATATTGAAAGTTAGTATATTTGACCTTAAATTTTGCTATTTATCTAGAATATGAGTTATTTTGACATCTTTAACAAAACATGATACCATTTGATCATTTATTTAAATTATTTTAAAATGATAATAAAAAGTTTTATTATAGTATGCCATTGATATGTCATGATGACTGTAGTTGTCATTGATATCGATGATGATTATGGCCAACTTCTATTTGACATCTTTAACCAACCATGTATGATCTCTCTTTTAATTGTTTGAATTAGTGTAAGCAGATCAAATGATTCAGTTAAGTATTCTTGAATGTTTTTCAAGTTGGGTGGGTTAAATAACGGATCTAAACAGGTTGTGTCATAATGAGTAACATTTAGTTTAGATCAAAGTGGATTGGTTGGGCTGCTTGAAAATAGTTTTTCACATCGTTTCAAGAACTGTTTGATACGAAACAAATCAAACCCCGTTTAAACCCAAAAAAAACAAAAAAAAAATGTTAATTCATTTTTTAGTTAGGTTTCCTATTTTAACCTTCTTTTAAAACAAACCATTTGGACCCGTACCTATTTTAGTAAAAAAAAGTGAATTGTTCACTTGAATGAGATGACATGAAAGAAGTTGGTGTGGCTGAAACCTTCTCTTATAACTTCTTTTGTTTTAGTTAAATTATTAAATCGAATGTGACATAGTCTTTCTTAATCTAAATTTAGTTAGAATGTGACGTTTGATCAGACGTTGCTTTTGATTAGCTCTTGAGAATTTTGAAGGCCTATTTCAACTTGGAGATCTCAATTTAGAATTAGCTCTTTAGAATGTTTTACGGGTTGATATGCGCGCGAACATAAAAACTTGTAACGAATTATATGAAAAATGGGTTAGAAACAGGTTCAAATGGGTAGGAGGATATGAATGAAAACCTCAAGTAACAGGGCTCATCTCTGGTTGATTACATTAAAAAAGTATAAAGCTATGGAAAAGGATGCGACAACTAGTTTTGCACGAACCCATTTTTACCCGTCATTCGATACCTTGACCACTTAATTGTCTTGCTAAAATCCAGATAAATGTAACAACGAATAGCACGTGAAGTTGACTCTTATCTGTGCGTGATGCCAATTAGATTGACCATCAGTTGGGCATAATAAAATTATTTTTATATGCTTTCAATTCTTATTGTATTAGTTGGTACCAGGGGCGGAACTAAGGCCAAGGGTACGGGGTCAAGTGACCACATTGATTTTTGAGCAGGTAGTGTAGCGTATATTAACGAAAATTTTAATGAACTCATAGTTTTACAGATGGTGAACCGTTTTGTATTATTAATTTCAATAATAGACTAATGATTGGTGTTGGTTCACTGGTTTCACACGTGTTTTAATGTTTCCCGCAAGCTGTCGGTAGTGAGTTCGACCCTTGCAAGGGGTATCTTTTTATCCTTTTTTATAATTAGTAAAATTACCATTTTACCCTTAAAACTTTACAAACCCTACACTAAAAAACCCTCCTTGCCTCCGCAATCCTTTCAAACCAATCGGCCATTTTAGCCTCGCCCATCACCTCGACCTCCGGCAACGACCTCCAAGCTCCAGCGGCGACGTCCAGGCTAGCAGGTTCCGATGACGACCTCCTCCATTCCGGCTACCTTACTCGGAGATTCCTCTGTTCCGGCTACTCTACTCGGAGACTCGTCCATTGATTCAAGGTTATTTGTCTTTCTTGTCTCTTAAGTGGTTTAGGTTAATAATCTAATGTAGTTCAATGTTAATTCTTTTAAACTTGATGTACTTTTAGATTTTAAACTTGATGTTATTGTGTTAAATGGTCCTAAAATCCCTAATCTTAATTAACAACTTTATATATGTCACAAAATTCCTGTTCAAGAATCTTAATTTTTTGTGGGTTTTGTTATATAGCCAAGAAAACCTTAAAGTTGCACAAAAATAATTGAAATTTTATGGGGTTTGGTTCTTTAGGTCAAGAAAACCTTGATTTTCTATCTAAAATGTAAAAAAATATATGTTATCTCTCTAGAAAAAGATACAATGTTTATATAGAAGAGATATTCAAGTGTTTGAAAATGAAGGTATTTTGCGATTTAGGAAGGGGAGGTCACGAATTATATGTCTAACTTTCTAAAAACCTTTATAAAATATCATTTTTATCTTTTTGAGTTTTTAAAGTTTTAGGTCACTGCTATACGATTTTTACTTAAAAGAATCTAAATTCTTACGTTCGTATTTATATGTATGCGTCCGTATAAATTCGAGTTTGTTTACTTATGTAAATTTTGTTTAGAAACGAGTTGAGTGATATAAAATGTTTTCGTGTTTATTTTATATAGGCTATAATATAGTTTATATATTTATGTTTTGATGTAAATTTTGTTGATAAATAAGTCGGGTCAAATATAATATGCTTTGAGTTTGTTTATATTTCGAGTTATGTTTTGTTTGAAAACACGTTGAGTTCTATATAATATGTTTTTATTTAACGATATGAAATTGAGTTACTATACTTTTCGAAATAAACTAAGTTCGGAAACGAGTTGGAGGGATTGTAATCTATACTTTATCTAATCAAATAAGCAGCCATTGCACGTGTTTTTTTATGTATGTTTTGAATCGGTTTGCGTTTCGACATAAATTTATTTGAAAAAGAAAAATCAAATATAATATGTTTTCATTCAACTGTATATATTTGAGTTACTTTACGTTTTATTATAAATTTAGTTTGGATACAAGTTGGGTAATTGTAGTTATACTTTATTACACTGTATAGAATGTTGGTTTAAAATAGTTTACTTAAAATAGTTTACTTAAAGAAATCTCTTGAGGATTATCCTGATGAAAAAGTGATATAATTTTCAGTGTAATGATTGTTGGTTTAAATTCTATGAATGTAGTTTGTTTTAAAAATAGATTTGTTTTAAAAATAGATTTGTTTTAAAATAAACTATGTAATTACTGATTAAAAAAAGTCAATATATTGTGAAAATCTCGGTTTGGTCTTTTGAGGGAAGAATGTGTTAAGTTCAAAGTTCAAACACCTCTTGTCACGTCCTATCATTTTCAATTTTTTTATTTTTATATGTTAAATTTTTGTAATTAATTTTAGATATTTTCTAGTTTTATCTTATAACTCTTAATATATATATATATATATATATATATATATATATAC
>BJCM01271998.1:0-10233 GCA_018326385.1 Flaveria bidentis | reverse complement strand
AAATCGTTTTATATTTAATAGAATTTTTTCTCCAATTGAATTAAGGCTTTAAACCCTTTTTTTAAAAAATAGAGGGTGCCCGGGTTCGAACCCGGGACCTCTAAGTTTGAGATGTAGTGTCTTATCCGGTGAACCAAGGCTCTCAGCCGCTGTATAACCCGGTTCCAAATTATTATAAACTAAGTTAACAAGATGTCCCCAAATTCAAAACCCTAGAATTGTTCTTAGATCAAATTGAACACCAATTCGATGTTGATAATGAAATCAAACATAGGGTTTTTGTTCCCGACATGAAATCGCGTATATGACCATGTTTAATTACCCGGTTGGAGATAGATTCGATGATGAACAGGTAGAAGAACAGTCGCGGTTGTCTTGGGTCCAATCGACGAGTAATTGTTGATGATAATCGAATTAAACTTGAGGGAAGCTTCGAACTATAATCTTGATGCAAAGCCCTCTGTTGGTTTTGATTTAAATCGTTCGAGAGGTGGGTTTTGAGTAGGTTGCAGAATTTCGATGAAGAGAGAATTAATTTCGATGAAATTGTGTTTGTCAGGTGAATTTGATTGTTGTGAACACTTAGGATAGGTTAGATGATTGTTTAAGTTTGATTAATTAGATTATAATTGCGATTAAATGGTAGAACAATTATGGCGTTCAATGTCGTCGGTTATACGATGGTTTGAGGTTCGTAACCGGCTTATAAATGAAATTAAATGGTATGTTTAAGTTCGAAACAGGTTCCCGAGAGCAATTGGAACAATTTGGGGTTGATATTGAAGAGTTTTGGTGGGTTTTGGGGCTCGCCGGAGCTCGCCGGAGACTTCGCTGGAGCTTCGCCGGAGCTTCGCCGGTTTTGCGGGGAAAGAGAGAGAGATTGATTTGGATTTTTAATAAATTACACAAATGGTCCCTATAGTTTTCAATCTTTATTATTTTATGCTTAAGCTTTATTTTAAAGTTTATAAATTGATAAAACTAACCCTTGTACTTATAATTTTTAAGTTTTAAACATTTTTAATAACTTATAAATCTTATTAATTTTTTTTATTACTACAATTATTATTATTATTATTATTATTATTATTAGAGTTATTATTATTATAATTATTATTATTATTATTATTTTTTAATAGTTATGCTATTAAGTTTTATATTAAATACTTAATGACCAATAAACAAATAAGCATAAATAACACACAATTTCATAAAGGGGCATAAATAGTCTTTATAAGAATAAACGAGATTAACTATTAGTTAACCAAAAATACAAGATGTTACATTGATCTTCAAATGTAGGTGGATGGTAGATGTATACTTTTCTTTGAACTTTACTAAAGAAAAATACGCTTTTAACATCCATTTGACACACAAAAAAGTTCTTATAGACTGCATAAGCTAATAATATATGGTTAGCTTCTATTCTTGCAACTTGAGAAAAATCTCTTCATAATCTGTCTTTTTTTCCAAAATCTTAAACAACCAGTCTTGCTAATTCCTAACCATATCTCTATCATCCATTTTAATCCGAAAACCCATTTGGTACCACTAGAGTAATATTTTCCATTACTAGGGTGAAATAGCTTCCAAACTTTTAATTTATATATTTTGAGAAACTCTTTTTTCATTGCTTCCATCCAACTATTATCCATTAAAACCATCACAACAATTTTCGGCTCTACTTCTAATAAGAAGTAGTCATACAAGCATTCATTTATGATTCTCGACTAATACCTTATTTGTACACCATCACTTAAAGAACCAAAAATATTTTCTATTATAAATTCTTTATGTATTCTTGATTGACAAGTTGGTTCAAAAATGGTCGCCTTAGACACATTCAACATATTTTACTCGAGGACACAATCACTAGACTATGAAGTGTTATCTTAAACCATCTGTGTTTTCTGTATTTGAGAGACCTTATTTTCATTGTTAATAAAATTTTGACCACTTGGGTGGTGATCTTTTAATCCTAATCGTGAGTCAAGGTGATGTTTTTTGTATCTTACACTCAGTTTATGTTTGCTTAACGGAATAAACCGAGTGGTGATTATGTATCTTGATCAACCCGTTCTCATCCATTTCATTTCATTCTTAAATTCTTAGCGTTGTTACTCTGAATTACAACAATCGACAAAACAAATAGCCGCGATTGGGCATTCCCTTGACAACATGAACAAATCTCTTTGATGTCTCAATAGTCTTGGCTTGTATTTGAGAACCTTCTCTCAAGCTCATTTTTGTTGTTTTTCCCTCAAATTCAAGGTTATAAAGCATTTCTCCAATAACTACATGGTTTGTCTGTTACATCTATCATTTTCGCTACACATCATCTTACGACCAATGAGTTATCATGGTTCTTGCACTCATGGTGGTGGCCGCTCCAACCATTTCACCATGAACAATTAACTTAACTGAAGGTCAACACAATCAACCAAACTATTTTTACAATAAGTAAATTAACCAAATCTTTTATACACACGTAAACAATCATATACGAAAAAAAAAATCATTAGTATCTTTAGCTTTACATGGACCATAAAACAAAGAGAACAATCTCATTTATCCCCTGTTAAGCTTGCATATTTCTCAAAATTAAGAGCTTCGTACTTATTCAATAAAAAATTCTGGTCTAGAGGTTTAGAAAACGAGATACGTAATTTCCAAAACAAATAAACTTAAATTGCTACAAACTAAAATAAAATAAAATAAAACTATAGTCACCATGTGTGCTTATGACGTCATGTTGATAAGCAGCTATGCTTTTTCCTAGAAAACATCCCCATAAATACTCCACTCTCAACATCCAAACATGTTTCCGTATATTATAATCACAATAACAATAATAATAATAATCATCATCATCTCCTCTCTCATCATCCTCCACCTTTCTTCCAGATCCCAATCTCTTACCAAAATCCCCTTGTGATTATCATTCATCACCATAAACATTCATACAACGGAAAACCATCGATCAAATCCCCTTGTTCATGACAAAACTGAAGAACTAATGCCGCCGGAGCTACAACTCTCCGGCGACGAACCGTCGTCTCCGGCCGACAAACCACTCTTCGGAAAATACGAAATCGGTCGTCTCCTCGGCCACGGTGCCTTCGCTAAGGTCTATCATGCGCGCGATGTGCACACGGAGCGCAGTGTAGCCATCAAAGCCATCAACAAGCAGAGTATTGTTAAAGGAGGACTCGCCGCGAACGTTAAGCGCGAGATCTCTATCATGCGCCTGCTGCGCCATCCGAATATCGTGCGCCTGCTTGAAGTTTTGGCGAACAAGAAGAAGATATACTTTGTGCTGGAATTCGCTAAAGGAGGTGAGTTGTTCAACAAGGTGTCGAAATCACGGTTTAGTGAAGATCTCAGCCGTAGATATTTTCAGCAGTTGATCTCCGCCGTTGGTTACTGCCACTCACGCGGCGTTTACCACCGTGATCTGAAGCCTGAAAACCTCCTGTTGGATGAGAATTGGAACCTAAAAGTCACCGATTTCGGATTATCCGCTTTGACGGAGCAGATCCGACCCGACGGATTGCTGCATACGCTGTGTGGAACTCCGGCGTACGTGGCGCCGGAGATATTGTTGAAGAAGGGTTACGATGGAGCGACGGTGGATATCTGGTCGTGCGGTGTTATTCTGTTCGTTCTCAACGCCGGTTATCTTCCGTTCAACGATCCGAATCTGATGGGAATGTATAAGAAGATCTGCAGCGGTGAGTTTCGTGTGCCGCGGTGGACCTCGCCGGAGCTCCACCGGCTGCTGTCGCGGCTGCTTGATACGAATCCGAAGACGCGAATCACCGTCGATGAGATCGTCAACGATCCGTGGTTCAAAATCGGATACAAAGAGGTGAAGTTTCATCACGAGTATCTCGAATTGAAAAACGACGATGAACAAGAAGAAGAAGAAGAAGAAGATGATGATGATGATAACAATAATGATGATAATAACTCCGGCGGATCTGGATCTGTCTCCGGCGGAGGTAATTTGAAGGTGATGAATGCTTTTGACATAATATCATTCTCCTCCGGCTACAAGCTCTCTGGTTTGTTCGACGATCGGGACGACGGTGAGCGGTTTCTATCAACGGCGTCGCCGGAGAAGATAATATCGACGGTGGTGGGGGTGGCGGAGGCGGAGGGGATGACGGTGGTTGTACGGAAGCGGTGGTGTGTGAAGGTGGTTGGGGGGCATAATTGTAATTTCGCGATGGCGGTGGAGTTGAAGCGACTGACGGAACAACTGGTGGTGGTGGAGGTTAGGGTGAGGGAAAGTGCGGTGGGGCCCAGTAATCGAATATGGAAAGATAAAATTAGACCGGGTTTGAGTGATTTGATATATAAAACCGGACCGGCCGGTTGCCGGTGACTCGTGTTCAATTATTGGCGTTTGCTTGTTCTTTGTCCCTTCCCACGCCGTGTTGTATAATATATAATATACCAAATTCGATTTTTTAATCAAAAACTATAAAATGGAGTTTCATGCAAATACTTTTTTTTATTTAAGTTTTGAATAGATGTTTTATAAATTTTATTTGTAGCTTTATAATTATACGGTGGGATTTATATTTTGTTAAAAATGCAGTTTAATGGTTTAGTTTATGATTTGAACCTTAAAACTCGAACTAGCCATCTAAACTAAGTCGATCATATACTTAAAGGTAAATATTATTTTCTTACGTTTAGAATATGCTTGTAGCGGTGTATGGTATTCACAAATCGCATTTATAATTTTTCAAAATTTTAATCCAAGATAAAGATCTCTAATAACTTAAACATATAAAGATCATATCTTTTATGTATCTATGAAATCTATGTTTCACAAGATTAGATGGGAGTGTATGAAATTCAAATTTCTTCAAAATTTTTAAAAGAACCTATTCAAATTGCCATTGAAACGTTTGGCTTTTTGTTTTTTGACATCATAGTTTAGTGCTCAACTTCGATTTAATCTGACTATGAACATTTAAACAAAAAAAAATTGTGTTAATTACTCAAAATTATGTCATATTAAAAATAAATATGGACAAAGTGAGGACATTACATGTTGGATGCTAAATGAAGGGTGCATGAATAGTCCAAAGGTTCTTTTCAACCTTTAGTTTTGGCTAGGTGCTATTATACGTCCACAAGTTGAAATCGGATATTCTCTGATACAAATTCCTTTAGATTTTGTTTTGAATACCAAATTTCCTTCAACTTTACTATGGAAACAATTCTAATTAGTTTTATTCATCAAATGTTTTATATGCTACAACGACAAAAGATTATAACTTGTTGGGAGTACATATGGATCTTACTAAGAGGAAATAGATAAAAGCTTCAGATAAGTAGTGGTGTACAAAAAAGTATAAATTCACTCCATCTTGAATTTTAGTTGATGACACAGGAGAGAAGCAAGAAAAAGATTAATACGTTATAGCGGAGGTTTGACAAACACACAATTTGAGGGAAACAAACATAGAAAATGTATAAGAAGAAAAATATGGTACTAAGGAATCAATTTTCAAAGCTTAAAGTATCTACATCTAAGAAAGTAGTAAACGTTTGAATTCGATAAAAATATACTGTATTAAAAATTATAAACGTTTAAAATAATTGAGAGAAATTAAAAAAAATAACAAAATTGTTATGCCATAAACATCAATCTAAGAAACTTATTCTTTTCAATTTAATCTTAACAATTAATTTGATTTCAACTATTAATACATAGCATTACGGGTATCCTTAGGAGGCACTCATTTATTACATTAAAACCTAAAGTTGTCAACGTTGCGGTAATGTTGGTAGATCAAATGTTTGATTTCTTACCAGAAAAAAGATTACAACCGCCGGAGCACTCCAAATACCATTTCCTAAATCAAAATATATGAACTTTCAGCCCCAATCTCAATGTCTTATGCGAATGGATTTCATTTTCTACAATGAAACAAAATAATTAATAAAATGTCAATGTCAAATATGGGGTAACTAAGTTTATTACCCATTGCGCGTTGACGCGACATCGTGCGTGATGTGATAAAATATATATATATATTGCAATCTGCCCAACCCGTTTCCAAACTAATTTTACGTTAATACGTAGAGTAACTCGAATTTATACCGTTTAACAAAAACATTTAATATATGACCCGACTCGTTTTCAAACAAAGTTAATGCATGCCGAAACATAGACTTACGATTACTCCGACATTTTTCGAACTAAATTTATGTAAATACGTATAGTAAATGGAAAAGTATTATATTAACCTGACGCGTTTCCAAACAAACCAATATCAAAACACAGGTCAACTCAAATCGTTAAATCAAAATAAGCACTAAAACATTTATATTTGATCCAACTTATTTCTGAAAAATATTATGTCAAAACATAGACGAATGTCAAAACGTAGACAGTCTTAAAGTGTATAGAGTTAAGCGTGAAAACATTTTATATTTGACTTGAGTGGTTCCTAATTACGTTTAAACGTAAACGAAACTAAATTTATATTGTATAGAGCTAAAACCGGATTTTAGAAACTTAAGGGGATTAAAGTAATATTTTACAAAGTTTTTAGAAAGTAACAGAAGAAACTAAAAATGTAAAAATTAAAAGTAAAAAAGGGAAGAAATACTAGTAGGAAACCCACCAACTTTTTTTTTAAGTATATATACAATTTGGGCGGGAATATGGTATTAATGGAAGAGACGCCTTCAATTGTCAAGAACATAGTAATGGGGTTTGCATTATATCATATCATATATAAAGATCGAGAAACGAAAGATGTTTTAAGAAGCATCCTTGGAAGCTGAAGGAAATCTTTGACGAGATAATGAAAACTTGTATAAATTAGTGGGAAACTTGAACAATCTTGATTGGTGTAATTTAATGTTTCTTTATTTACCATCTAATCCCTTGTACTTTTTAGCATGTGGCATAGTTTTATAAATACAGTTTTGCTTGTTGCTCATTATTTAAGTGATTGTTTATCTCATTTGTTTAATAAATAAATGAACATGAATAAAAAAGTTTTATTTATTTTTATAAACTTTTGATTGTTTTAGTTTGTTTTTATTCATAATCATTTGATTTAGTTTACTTTCTATAAGTATTTGTGAATATTTTATGAAAATGTTCATTCTCTTAATCAACAAACATGAACAAAAAATATCGTTCGTTAATTGTTTGTGAATATTTTATAACCAGCTATTTCTTGATGAACGCACAGGAACAAAGATTTGTTCTATGGTTCGTTTGCAGGCCTACTTACATGTTTCGGTCCATTTTATTACGCAACATTCATTGTTACACAACCATCATAAACAACCAATTTGTAACATGGAATCGTTGTTTAATTACTTTGTCACATTGATATAATGGAAGGTTGGGAAGAATCACTTACATTTATACCTCGTACAGAAACAAGGATTTGTTCATTTAACACACTGCTAGTTTCTCTTTTTTCATAATGTTTCTATAACATTTTCTTTTACTATTGTAAGATGTTGCTTCGTCTTATTAATGTCTCCTACACAAAGTTAAGGTTTAATTGCAAAAGCTACGAATGAAAGGTTTAATTTATAATTTATCTTGACCTTGAGTAGCATGTTTTCAAGTTATACTCTTTTCAATACATATATGTGATTCAAAGTAGACTAAGACCGTCAAATTTTGTTATTGAAATCCGTTTATTTGTGATTTTGTGATGGTTTTTGAGTGATTTTAAAAAAATGTTGTATTTTAGGCGTTCCATAATTTCCATTTGCAGAATCATCCTACGTGGCAAAATGCAAATTATTGTTTTGTTAGAATTCGTAAATGTTGGATTACGGAACCGGTGCTCCGGCGGAGTGATTCGTTGTTTGTATCAGGAGTCATGATAGCGATTGTGTTAGCTCGACTGCTAATATACTTCGAGATACTATGAACTATGACGTCGGCGCCACACCTAGCCGGCTAAACCACCATCGTCCATTGGCGCAAAGGTGTTATCGGTGACCACCGTCACACCCTTCTCATGAGCAATCCTCAAAAGCTGTGGCATATTCGCCCCTCAAGTGCCACAATAAGTGAAAGTGTTTGATATTCACAATATTCTCATATTCATTACAATGGTAAATCATTCCTATAAGTAATACAAGGATGGGAGTAATTACATGGATATAAACTAGAGATGACTAAATCAATTATTCTAAATATAAACTATGGACAACTAATACACAATCAATACCAATAATAGTGTGAGCCATATTGGTTAATACGTCCCCGTAGTTTGAGTCGTAAGCAGTCGGAGGCATAAACTGGATCGAAATTTTTGAAATAAGTGTTTGGGAAGCCCTATGGTGAAGATGTCGGCGTACTGGTAGTCAGCTGGAACATGGAGCACTTTGACTGAGCCGAGCCGTACATGTTCCCGAACAAAGTGGATGTCCATTTCGATGTGTTTCGTCCGCTGATGTTGTACCGGGTTTTCGGCAAGGTAGACAGTAGATATGTTATCACAGTAGACAATAGATGCATGACGCACAGGGACATGTAACTCGAGTAATAAATTTCTTACCCAACTCAGTTCCGCAACAGTGTTGGCGACTCCCCTGTATTCAGCTTCAGCGCTGGATCGTGCCATAGTCGACTGACGATTAGAAGACCAAGAGATGAGATTAGCGCCTAAATACACGCAATAGCTAGAAGTCGACCTCCGCGAATCCGGACACCCGCCCCAGTTCGCATCAGAGTATGTGGTTAGTTTTGCGGTCGGCGAAGGTGAAATAAGTAAGCCCTGTGATATGGTGCCCTGCAAGTAGCGGAGAATGCGTTTCAGAAATTGAAAATGCGGTTCCCGTGGGGCATGCATGAAGAGACAAACTTGTTGAACTGCATATGAGATGTCCGGTCGAGTAATGGTTAGGTACTGAAGCGCCCCGGCCAGACTGCGGTAGAGAGACCCGTTAGAGAAAATAGGACCATCATTGGCACTAAGTTTAAAGCCGACTTCAACCGGTGTGCTAACTGGTTTACAGTTAGTCATGTTGGCACAAGACAAGATGTCTGTTGCATACATGGATTGAGACAAGAAGAGTCCATTAGATTGCTTCTAAACTGCGATGCCTAAAAAATGGTGTAAGTCCCCGAGATCAGTCATCTTGAATTCAGTAGTCAATGTTTTGATAATGTCTTGAAGAAGAGTGTCACTAGAAGCGGTGAGAATGATGTCATCCACGTAAAAAAGTAGGTAAGCCATATGATGTCCCCGATGATAAACAAAAAAGTGAGGTATCGCATATGGTGCTTTTGAATCCACACTTGGCCAGATAACCTGCAAACCATTGATACCATGCTCTAGGTGCTTGCTTCAAACCGTAGTGTGACTTAGTGAGTTTGCACACATGTTTTGGGTGAGTAGTGGAGGCAAAACCAGGCGGTTGGAACATGTAGACGGTCTCTTTTATCTTGCCATGCAAAAATGCGTTTTTCACATCCAGTTGATGGGTGGACCAGCCTTTAGAGATAGCTAAGCTGAGAACAGTACGAATAGTAGTCGGTTTAACGACCGGACTAAAGGTCTCGTCACAGTCAATGCCAACCGTTTGACTTTTGCCATTAAAAACGAGATGCGCTTTGTGTCGTTCTAATGTACCATCGGCATGAAATTTATGCCGGAATAACCACATGCAACGAATTATAGGTGCATCAGTTGGTCTTGGAACAAGTTCCCATGTATTATTAGCCAATAGAGCGTCATATTTATCAAGCATAGCCTTTTTCCAGTTTGGGTCATTTAAGGCGGAGAGATGAGATTTGGGAGGGGGGACATGTAACATCCTGTATTTTTACGTTAATTAAAAGTTAACATCGTTTATTCTTGTATGGGTCATTGTCGTCATATGCGAAACTTATGGGTTGCTTATGCTTATTGCTTTGATTGTCTTTTAATCCTTTAAAGATTATAATGATTATTATTATTTAAATAATAATAATAATAATAATAATAATAATAGTAATCATAATAATAATAATAATACTTATAATAACTAAGAAAAATAATAACAATATCAATAATAACAACTTGTAAAATTTAAATAAACTTAAAAAGAGAAGTCTAGGGGGCTTTAATGTCCATTTAGAAACTTAAAACCTAAGTCCTCACATCAAATAACAAAAGAGCGAAACAACAGGGACCATTTGTGTAATTATTTAAAACTACATCAGTTCACCCTTTCCCCACCCCGCAAATC
>BJCM01271997.1:0-15417 GCA_018326385.1 Flaveria bidentis | reverse complement strand
CTTTAGGAGCACTACATGGATTCACCTTGCATTCTAAGACTTGGTCTTCAAGACATCTTTATTGTTTTTAATGGTTAATGTTTACTCATTTGGGTTAGTGCATGTTTTGCCATAGTATGCATTTATATTCTTTGGGTTGTTTTACAAAATGCTTCCGCACAGTTTCAAGTTTAAACTTTGTTTGATTTTATTTTGATGTTGGCATATAGTGTCGTTCTGAGTAACTACTGACTGTGATCCTGGTTTGTTCACACGCCTCGCGGTAAAACTCCGCGTGGATTTTGAGGGTGTGACACCAACCATCTTCAAGACATTGAAGAAGGTATCCACCAACTTCATTGGAAGGTACACTTCTCTGCTTCCAGGTATGATTGAGCACATAGCTCCTGGTGACATCCCTGTTCACCCCACAGGTGATGAACCCACACCAGCAACTGCCCCCATAATGCCAACTCTGCCTTCTCATCCTATCACCATCACCTACCAAAGACGCCCCAAACGAACCCTTGTTCAATCTACTCTGATTGAACAAGCTCCTCTTGTTCAATCCAAAAAGGCTAGAGTGAAACATTGGGCTCCCACTCAGCCTGAGGTCTCACCATCCTTCACCATTGACCTCAATATAGGTCTTGAGTATCCTCAGTCTCAAACCCATGAGCCCACTACCCAATCTGAAAGCCCTCAGGGTGAGTATTTACACTCCTCTGAGCAGCCAACAAGGGACAACCCCACCAGAGGCTCAACGCCTGTAGACATTGATCAAGGTCCCAGGTCAGTAGGTTTAACCTCCTTATTTTTCACTGACATTCTCTTCAAAACTAATGAAGAGATTACTTCCCTCCATGGCAATGAAGTTGATCTACAACACCCTCTACAAGATCAACAGAGCCTAGAGAGACCTCTTATCTCTAGCCCCATCAGCAAACCTTTACTAAGGTAAGTCCCACTGATATGGAGGGGACTCATGCAGATTCAGCTGCCACTACAGATGGTGCCTCAATGGGCCTTATGGACTGTGGTAACATTTCTGAGACTGAATCTACAGTAACCATGCCTTTTGATGACTCTAAAAGAGGCATTATTCAGCAGGGGAAACCAGGGTGCCAAGAAACCACATCTGGTGGTGAGGCTGAACATACTAGGCATGTTACCTCATCTCCCCATGATTCTTTAAAAGAATATGAGGGAAGTATGCAACTCCTCAATCAAGACCTACTATCTACAGTCTCAAACCTTGAATCCAAGGTTAAGACTTTAGAAGAAAGGTCTGCCACTCAGTAACTTGAGATTGACAATCTCAAGGCTTAACTAGCTGAGAAACAGATTGAGAGATCTGTTAGGCATGTACCTGTTCAGGTCTCCTTGACCTCTTCCTCCAACTCATCTAGCTCTCAAGATGATGCTACCAAAAAGGAGGAGAGTGTTCAGAGACAAACATCTGAGGAATCACAGAGCCAAACTTCAACTTCAAAAAATTCGGCACCCATTACAACTTTCTCTGAGCCATCCTAAGTTTTACTACAAATTGACTCAAGGATGCTCAGATATCTCTACAGACTCTTCTCCAAGTTTCTGTTGAGATCCTCTCTTGATCAGCCAAGCCCTAATGCAGCAATGATGTACTTTGGAGCTGAAGAGCTTCAGAGGCTAAGTGCACCTTATACCACTATGGAAGAAGTTGGTCAACCTAAGGTCCAAATGGAACCTGAGATTCAATTCGAAGGGGAAATGAGGAATGATGGCTCAGCAACTGAAACAGTTGGGATAGAATCTACACCCCCTTAAACTTCCGAAGATGAAGTTAAAGCCTCGAAAGAACAAGCCGAATCTTCCTAAGCTGAAATGGAAGCTGCGGAAGGCCTGTTCTCACTGTCCGAGGAACTAATCATCACAGATGCAATTCTAGAACAAGCATCTGAGGTGAATAATGAGGACTTTCTGGATCAACCTCTTGTTCAAACACCCTCTCTACCTCTCTCACAATCTGAATCCACTTTCCAAGAACCACCAAAGTCAAGCTCTTCAAAGGATAACAAAGGAAAGAAGAAAATGACTACGGAAGAGCTTTAGGAAGAGGAAAATATTGAAAAGCTAAAGAGAAAAGGAAGACTTCCAACTGGGAAGTTGTTAGCTGCCAGTACAAAAGCAGCTGCAGCCAACCAGGAGGTAGTCAACAACAAAAGGAGAGAGGAGGTCATTGACCAGCTCATCAAACTCGGAGCTGCCAATAAAGAAACACTCCTGCTACCATTAGAGGAGTTGGTGGAACTAGAAAAGGCAACCAGGCTGCAACAGTAAGCAGCACGGTTGGCCTTAAATGAAGAAAAAGAAAAGGAACAGAGCGAAGCTGACATGCAGCTCAGGAGGGAGAGGATAGCCTTCCTAACCTCCAGAGGTTTCTCTCTTTAAGAGTTGTCTCCACATAACGATGAAACGATCCTATGGCTTTTCAACAAAGAGCATGATCAATTGGAAAAAGAGAGAAAAAGAGTTGCAAGAGAAAAGTTGAGGGAGAAGAAAAAGAAGGAAGAAAAAGCAAGGGCCACTACAACCAAGAAGATAGGTGAAAAGCCTAGATGAAAGACTATCTCCGGGCTCACAGCTTCTCTGGAAGGCAGGTGGGTCCCATGTCTGAAAGGACACTCCAACGAATTGTTAGTGAAATCAAAGCTGACATTCGTTTGGGCAAAAGGAGAGAAATGTACAGAAAGGTATAGGGGATGACCTTCACACCAACCACTCAACCCCAACCTGATCCTGCAATTCCAAACATCTCTCTCTAGAGGAGTTTAAGGCAATCAAGACTAATCTCACCAGTTGCACAACCCTGAGCGACATCCCCTATGAGGAAGACTCTATCAAACTGACATATGTTGATGGAGCTTCACGTTCCCTCACAAGAGATCATTTTCTTGATTTGCCCAGAGGAACACTGGACCATGCTGCAAGACTTCTAGGCCTCAACTCAGACTTATTGAATGATGAAGAGAAGAGACTAAGAAGGAAGCTGGTGACTTTGCTGGATATAAAGAAAGAGGACAAGATTCCTAGTCAGCCTCTTGTGCCTAGAAAGAAAATAATCTAGTGGAGGTTCGATGAAAGTTCTCACAACTTTGTTCTGGAAAGAGAGAATGGTGAAGTCAACAAACTGAATGCCACCTCTTTGCTACACTCTAGCAGGTATGACCTTGCTGAGTTAGCAGAGAACCCATTCTCTAATCCCTCCAACTCTGAAACTGCTGCTCACATCAGAAATCATCTCAGCAGTCTTCATCTTGCTAAGTTAACTATAAAATCCAAGTTTGAAGAAGAGCTGAAGTTGAGAAGAAAGGAAGACAAGGATAGACCTCCTACCAAGGGCACATCCTCTCTACAAATGGTTGTCATATCCCCACTAAAAGCGGAAATACGGGGATGTAACAAGACGGGATCGTCATAACATATGGTAAACAATAGAGATGCAATATAATAAATGATGATAAAGCGTGTCATGATGACACCCGACACAAAGGAGACTTGTGTCGTGTTTAGTCAATATTCACGACAACATAGCCATAAGCATAACATGATAAATGATTCATGTAATCAAATGAAGATAACATTGTAATGTAATTCCCACAACCCGGGAACAAGTATCAAAAGAATGAAGTTATGCAATTAGACTACAACAATGTTCCAAAATGAATGTTTGTCAAGTATGTTTAGTCTCAAAAATGCATCCTATGGTCTCCACTAAGGCAGCACACCTAGATCTTCAATTAGCATTGTCACCTGAAAAGATATGCTCAAAATAGTTAGCAAAATTGTTGGTGAGCTCGCAGGTTTAAATAATAAGTAAGTAATTGATGTTGTATAGTAATTGTTGTGAAATTCCGTGTATACAGTATGAGTAAGCAAAATCACATGACAATGAGCTTTACAACCAAACCTAATGACGTACACACAGAATCTTGTCGAAATATATTCACCCAAGGGCTCGTTCCTGGCCACTGTTGGTACCAACTAGTATACCAACAGACAAGGATGGGGGTGTCAACCCAGTAGTACTACCAATACCTATCCATCGGTTCCCACACTCGAATTAAATGGTTGCATAGAAAGTACCACACATCGAACTCAAGCATGTATCAGATGAGTACTCACAAAACAGTAACACGTTGATTCCAAGTATGTAAATTGTATGTAAGTTGTACAACATAGAAAATGGGTGAGCATACTTTTCCCCCATTTTTGTAAATATTGAAGTATGGTATAAGCGTAAAAAGGGGCCACGAAACTCACTTGTTAAGTGGTAAGTATGAATGATCAAAGTTTCCAAATGTTATATGCAATGAACGCTAAAACACCTATTGACAGTTATTGTTAAGCATTAATGACATGGGTAAAGTAAATAGTAACGTTCGGTCGGTTCGGGTTGTATCGGTTCGGTCGCATGTAACACACACAAGCATGCACACGTATTAGATCTTGTGTAGATCCAAGTACTAGAAATTGTCGCCATTGCCGATGATATTTGTGTAAAAGTTCCATTGTTATTAGAGAAGTATTTGGTAAATATTAGTAGTTACGAATCGGTTGTTAATAATAGTAAAATGTTAAGTTGATTTGATATGGAATAACATTAATGAGTTTGATAGAGTTGACTTTAACATTGTCATTAGCAATGGAAACCGTGTCGATGTCACCTTAACATCACACGACATACACACACCACACACAAGAAGGAATTCACACACAGCAACTTCAGTCGCACGATAGGACCAGACGCACGACTCAACACTCCATCTGCACGAATCAACCCTCATTCGTACGAATCAGCTTCATTCGTACATTTGAACCTTCATTCGTGCGACTCAGCATTCAGTCGTACCAAACAGCACCCAATCGCACGACTCGACATCCATACGCATGAATCAACCTTCATTCGTACGAATCAGCTTCATTCGTATGACTAAACCTCCATTCGTGCGACTCAACATTCAGTCGTGCGATACACGCACAATCGCACACATTCATTCGGTCGCATTGACTCAGTCGCACACATTCATTCAGGCATTGACTCAATCGCACGCATACACACAGTCGCACACATTCATTCGATCGCATGGCTCGGTGGCATGGTAGACCCAGTCGCCAGAATAGTAGAATTACATACACACAGTCGCATTGACTCAATTACACCACAAGCACTTCCAGAAACACATTTTGCACGCACACAACCAAGAAGAACACGCAGAAAGACATCACACGCACCCACACGACCTCATGTGCTCAGGTTGGCCCCGAGCACCCGAAACTGTAAAAGGACAGCAGTAAACAAGCAAGAAAAGGGACGACCAAAGTTGTCTACCTGGAAGAATGGAGTAGACTCAGCTATTGCTGAGGTCTTGCAGGTGAAAACACGAAGAAATGGGGCGGTTTTGGTGCAAGGAGGAGGAGAAAAGTGGAGAAGAAGAAGATGAAGAAGAAAATGGATTAATGGAGGCTAGGGCTGGAATATGGGTACTTATACCCAGCCCTAGTTTGGTAAAATGACACATTTGGTCCCTGCACTTAGCCCCCGAGTTCCCAAATTTGTTTCGATTGAAAACGACTTTAATAGGCCAGTTATATTAATGATAAAAATGTAATTAATGATATTGGTAACTTAAATATGGTTTTATTAATGACAACAATATTATATAAAAATGGTATATTTAATGATAACGATGATGAAAATTGTAAATGAGAACACAAGCATAAAGATGATAAAGCAAGAATGATATCCACACGAATAGTTTATAAGGATGAGGAATGAACAATCAAAGAAAAGTTAACGGAAACCACGTTAATTGACAAACCTTTAGGTGACGAATGTCATAATGGTGGAGGGTCCTGAATTGGAACCTATAGTTAAATGGGAATATGATTATAGCTCCCATCAACTAACTCTTTTCAGAGGGACACAACAAAAGGTACATATCATTCAGGGTGACAGACTGGAGTTCCTGTCAATGAAATATCTGTACAAGCTTCTCAGCTTCACTTCAGGGAGAAACAAGGAAACTGACAAAGATTTACTCTCCTTGGTGTTGAAGGTTTTGAGTAGCAAAAACAAGTAAGGTTTTGGTAGCATCAGCCTAGGGGGAGTTTGTTGGATTAATAAGAAGGTTGGTGCAACCAAAACCAAATCACTTATACTTATTTTGGTGCTACTTACAAAAGGCTTCCGAAGCCAAGTGTGGAACTTCCGAAGGAAGTAGAGTTCTTCCGAAGATAGAGTGAAAGATCAACTTCCGAAGACAAACTCTACTTCCGAAGTCAAAGAACTTACTTCCGAAGATAAAGTCTAAGAAGAAGAAATCAGAAGAAGGCTTCCGAAGTATTAAGAAAGAATAAGTCCTCAAGCCTCGGAAGAATTAGCCTCTTCCGAAGTGTAAGTGGCTTCGGAAATACTTGTTCTTCTGAAGCTATTTAACCTTCAGAAGACACTGCTATGAATTGGTAGACATAAGTATGGTCTTTGACAATCCGTTGCAGACCTCTGAGATACTGCATGGCGCTTTCTCAAAAGCCATGTAGTTAATCTTACTTTATTCTACTGTTCATCTTTTGTTAGATAGAACAGTTGCCAACTTTAGTTGGTGAGAAAAGGTAAGTCATGGACATATCATGACTACCATATCTTAGATAAGACATTATCTAAGATACCTTAACTTTAGCACTATAGTATTTGCTTTAGTTATAGAATTCTAGCTGGTATCAAAGTATATCCAGCTATAGGTAGTATTATATATAGTTTCTCATTGTAACTCATAATCTATGCTTGTAAGAGTCTTGTAATATTTGAGTTGAGAAGTAATATATGCAAGTACCATGAAAATTACTTCTTATGTTCATTATTACTTATTATATTGTTATCAACTCTTAGAGACTTTGCTTTCATCCGAGTGTTGTTTAAGTGAGTTTGAGAGAAAAACCAAGTGTTTAGTAACAAAACCTGATCCTGCAGTCTTGCAAGCCTTGTATGGAGATTCACACCCAATGAAGGGTGTTAGTTCAACGGTGTGTGGGTTAGCTACCCTAGAAGGATGCACACCGGGGTCTGTCTTTGTGATTGACCATTTGTATGGAACCTTTGTCGCTTACCCCGGTACTATGGTCAGGCCACCGGGCCCAATGTATGGGAGTTTATTTATAGACTTCGGCCCAGTACCTGCTTTATGCATAACGGTGGGGTATAGCACATGGCATTGGTACACCGGAATTTACCTCAGTACTGTGGTCAGGCCACCGGGCGCATGTATGGGAGTTTATTTATATACTTCGACCCAGTACCTGCTTTATGCATGATGGTGGGGTAAAGTTCAGGGTATTGGTATGGAATGTAAAGATGTAACGATGAACGTACGTAATGAACGGTAAGAAATGTAATGAATGATAACAATGACGTATGATGATGCATGAACGAAAGTTAACAAACGATGATGAAATATAATAATGTTATTATCTATGTGTACGTATGATGCTTGATCGCGTAAGAATGTAAAGGAAGGTTTTAAACGGAAGTAAAAGTATTATATTTTATAAAACTAGAACTCACTCAGCAACGCTGACTTTTATGCATTTTCCAGTTGGCAGGTAATGGTTGCTGAGGATGGCACGGATGGCTACTTGGCTCATTTTGGATGGCATCCATTTTATGAGACGATAACGTTTTTGCATTGTAATACGAACGAATGATATTTTGTAATGAACGTTGTATTATTTTGCAAAAGTGTTTATAATGAAATGTTTGTTTTAATGTTTCCACTGCAATGTTTTATTAAAGTTAATGTAAATATATGCTTTATGTGCGATGATTGACCAGCTGTGAGCATCTCGGGAACGAGGCCTTACACATGCAAATTCCAAATGTAAAGGAAAAAAGATGGTAACTAGTGCAGTTTAAACGATAATAATTCTGAAATAGACAAATCTAAAAAGAAAAAAATAGGATGGTTGCAGGTGTCGCACTTTCCAAGCTTATAAACTAATTAAATTTGTTGGTGGTAAGAAAAAAATTCTCCCATCACATCATTAATGGTGTAGAATTAAAGATCAAGTCCATGATTTGAGTCAAATCGACCTTCCCCCTCATCTGAGGGTGAAGGCAAGGTATTTGAGCAAATGTCCTTTCTTTAATCTCTCGATTGTTTAAGAATTTAGACTAGCTTCTCCTTTGATTCAAAGTGGAGCAGTTGCCTTTATGAGATGGCAAAAAATGGAAGTTATATAAGTACAACAAATGTGTTGAAGAAGTTAAAGTTCTTTTCGTCTCTATTTTATGAAAGGATGAAGCATTGGAACGATAGAAATCTTTGATGAAGACCAAGGGCCGGAAGTAATCATATGCCATTACATGGGAAGAGTTTTCTCAAATTGTGAAAAGGAATTTCTACCATATGCATGAGAATGAATACATAGAAAGGAAATTTTTAACACTATGAATGATGGTATCAATCATAATATCATATAACATAAGATTCTTTAAAAATACTCAATTTGTACGTCATCTTATGACTCTTGAGCACAATCTAGTTAGTCGTCATATATAAGGACTAGTTAATGAGATTAAATATATGGTTAAGGCTATTATACCAACAATCATTCACTCATCAATTAAGTTAGCTGGGTTGCTGATAATTAGTATAGTCAGGATCAAAGAAGAAAACAAAAAGATGGATATAGTCCAAAGAGTTGACCAGGACGTGAAAAGGCTAAAAAAGAATTGGGAAATGCATAGTTGAAAATCTAGCATTTGGAAATTTCAATAAGATCTCGGATTATACAACCGAGAACTCTTAAAAGAAGAAGAGATAGACTTGTTTTAACATCGATAAACAACGACACTTTAAGATAGAATGCCTAAAGTTGAGTCAAGCAAACACAAATGGAACAAAATCCTTCAAGGGAATTAAGAAGAATGCACGAACGTTTATTTTGAGTTGCATTGATGCTGCAAGATCATCAGACGTTGTAACCGATGTGTTTCTTGTAAATGATGCTTACAATAGGGTATTATTTGAAATTTAACATTTTATAAAATTTTGAATATAGCGTTGAGACATGCCTATTAATTCATGTTCCGGTTTAACTTTTATTTAAAACCGTTTTGAGTGTCATAACGTACAATGTTATTAAATCACAAGCATACAAACTGTCAATGCGGATTTAAGATTTTGTTTTTTTTCTAGTTTCCGTTTCTTTTTGTCATAAAAGTTTTGAAATGTATTGTTTAATTAAATTCAAATATGAAATACTTATATTTTTGAAAGCTAATACTTTAATCATTGTTTTTTTTTGTTATGACACGCTTCTTTTTATTGATGTCTTGACATTAATTTTTTAGTGGTTTCATGTCATACATAAACTTCTGGACGTTATTAACGGTATCATCACAACATATGAGTATACTGACAATGTAACAATTTCGATTTTGTTACGTAAAATTACGTAAATTATCATCGTCCTTCAAATTTTCAACTTTCATGTTCTAAATAAACATATAAACCTACTCAACAACATTTCAACATTAGCTTTATCACTCCCTCCCTCCGGTCTACTAAAATATCCCATAAATTTTGATCATTAATAACCTAACAACAATAGATTTAGAATTTAGAAACCGAGTGCACCGCATGCCTCCTTTTTCTCCGGACGTATCCCTCAACATTATCCCAAACCACTTCACAAACCCCTTCACGTCCGCCCTATTCCGGACCCCAAACCCACATTCCAATCCAAATTAATTTAGTCATCCAAAGTCGCCGTGGTGGACCAACCGGCAACCGGTTGAACCGGTCACCACCGTCTCCCACCTAAACCCTCTAACCTGAAACCCTTTTTAGTTTTTACCGACACAACCGGTCCCCACGCTCCACTACACTTCAAACTTCATTTGCATTTCACCCAAATTTGCATTTCATCTGCATTTCAGATTCAGTTTCAGTTTCAGTTTCGCTACGTTACTAACCTTTGGGTTTCTCTCTCTAGACTTCATTCGCACACGCACTTTTCTCTCTCTACCTTCGCTTTCATTGTTCATGATATATTATATATATATATATTGTATCTATGTGTGTGTCATAGGTTGTATCGACATCTTATGTATCTATCTGAATCAATCGTTTTCGAGTAAGATGGAGTTGGAGGATGCTATTTGGTTCCGCTTTTCGTTGCTGTTATCTTCTATCTCACTATAACTTTTTGTTTTTTAATCTTTGCACTCGCGTTTGGATCTGACTCAAGATCTGTCTTTGGAGCTTGTTTGTTCAGAAGTTATATTGGTAAGTGTTGCGATTGATGTTTGTTGGTGATGTAATCTGTTGTGGTTTTTTATTTCATCAACTGTAGAAGGATGTTTTCGCTTGTTTTAGTTGGGGTTTATGTGATTTTTTGTGTGTTTGACTTGAATCTGCCGGTTTTAGATGCGATTTCTTCGGTAGTGAGTTTTGGATTATCGTTTAGATGTGTGACTGGGATATAATATTCATAGATCTTTGCTTTTTGGTCATGGAGATTTTCTGATGATGATCTTTTCTCTACTGCCTTATCTGTTAATCTGTTATGTATTTTTCTGCAGTATTTATATGTAGATCACTGAAGGTGTAAGGGCTTTGACAAATAAATATGAACAGATTGATCTGTTTTATGTAGATATTCTTAATATGCTTCAATGGATTCTAGAAAAGATGTAGATATTGCTTGATTAGTTGGTTGATGGTATTCCCATCTGATTTGGAAGTTATTCATTTGTTGTAAAACTTGATTCTTTTACACAATCTGGTGTTTTACCTTGTTAAATTACTTGAGTCACTACTATTTTGGCTTAACGAGTGACATCCATCAGTATCTGTTTTTATACATATATGGGTTTTACTCTGTTGATATCCACGAGGTTTTGTTGGTAACATGGTATTAGATTCTTAGATGTTAGTTGTGATGGCTGTTGGATAATGTAAAATGGATATTATGCTATCTGGTTTACTTCAGGCTTTGATTACATCTGCAGTTGTGTGCTAACTAATTATCTGTTTTCTGATTGTGTAGATAAAAATATCTAACAAAATGGTCATGAGTCCGCTAACTGTGGAGACTGAAGATTCTTTTTCGAGTTTACTTGAATACGCAGCTAACAATGATTATGATGGGTTCAAAAGGTCAATTGAGAATGACCCTTCAGCAATTGATGAAGTTGGACTTTGGTATGTGCGCAAGAAGGGTTCGAAACAGATAGTCCTTGAGCAACGGACTCCGTTGATGGTTGCTTCTACTTATGGAAGCCTGAGTGTTTTAAAGTTGATTATTTCACAACCTAAAGTAGATGTAAACTTTGCTTGTGGCCCGGATAAGTGCACTGCTCTACACTGTGTGGCCTCTGGTGGTTCTCTTGATGCTATTGAGGTGGTTAAGTTGCTTCTTTCTGCAGGTGCAGATCCCAACATTGAAGATGCTAATGGTCATCGGCCTGTTGATGTGATTATTGTGCCCCCAAAGCTGTCTGGGCTACGTTCTTCCCTTGAAGAACTTCTCATGAAAAATATGAATAATTCATCTGATGGGTTAGTTAACGACTGCAAGTTGACTGTATCTGTGACCACATCGAGCTCATGGTCCCCAACCCTATCATCTTCACCAGATGATCATTCACCCTGTTCTCCATCAGATTTGGTATCTTCTCCATTGATGTCAAAATTCAATGACATTGCTGTGAACTCTTGTTCCGAGAAGAAAGAATACCCAATTGACCCAACTCTACCTGACATTAAAAACAGCATATATTCTACTGATGAGTTCCGTATGTTTTCATTCAAGGTCCGACCTTGTTCAAGGGCTTATTCTCATGATTGGACTGAGTGCCCTTTTGTTCACCCTGGAGAGAATGCACGCAGACGGGACCCACGGAAGTATCACTATAGCTGTGTACCATGCCCTGATTTTAGAAAAGGTGCATGTAGAAGGGGGGATATGTGTGAGTATGCTCATGGTGTGTTTGAGTGTTGGCTACACCCTGCTCAGTACCGAACACGGTTATGTAAAGATGGCACCAATTGTGCTAGGCGTGTTTGCTTTTTTGCTCATACTCCTGAGGAGCTCAGGCCACTTTATGTCTCAACAGGGTCTGCTGTCCCCTCTCCCAGGTCTTCTGCAGCTGGGGCTGGTGTTATGGACATGGCTGCAGCGATGAACCTTTTGCCTGGTTCACCCATGTCTCCTGGGTTCAGTCAACAGATGTCACCATCAGGAAATGGAGGTCAACACTCTTCGGTTGCTTGGCCTCAGCCAAATGTCCCAACTCTTCATCTTCCTGGAAGTAATCTCCAGTCAAGTAGGCTCAGATCTTCTCTTAGTGCCAGGGATATCCCACCGGAGGAATTGAGCTTGTTGCAAGATTTTGACTCTCAACTGCTAAATGACTTGGCCTGTTTTTCACAAACACGACCTGGTTCGCAGTCTATGAACCATTCGACCAGATCTAAAACGCTTGCTCCTTCAAATCTTGAAGATTTGTTCACTGTTGAGCTTACATCTTCTCCAAGATATTCCGACCATGCAGCAGCATCTTCTGGTGTATTCTCACCATCACACAAATCAGCTGTCCTCAACCAGTTTCAACAGCAGCAAAGCATGCTTTCTCCGATAAATACAAATGTGTACTCACCGAAAAATGTGGACCATACATTATTACAAGCTTCTTTTGGCGTTTCATCACCGGGAAGAAACTCTCCAAGAAGCATGGATCCAATCTCTCCGATGGGTGCTCGACTTTCTGTTTTTGCGCAGCGTGAAAAGCAACAGCAGCAGCTGCGCAGTCTCAGCTCCAGGGATCTTGGAGCAAATCTTGGTACAAACAGTCCTTTTAATGTTGGGTCTCCTGTGAATAATAACATTTCATCTTCTTATTCAAAGTGGGGATCTCCAACTGGGAAAGCAGATTGGTCTGTTAATGTAAATGGGTTTGGGAAACTGAAAAGGTCGTCGTCTTTTGAGCTCCTCAACAATAATACTAGTAATGGTGCAGAGGAGCCTGACCTATCATGGGTGCAATCACTTGTGAAAGAATCACCACCTGAGATGATGAAAAACAAGTCGGCTGCAACACCTTCAGGTAGTGTGGCTGCACCATCCGGTGAGGGTCTTTTACAGGCTGAATCAAATGATCATTCAGTATTAGGTGCTTGGCTCGAGCAGATGCAACTTGATCAGTTCGTAGCTTAAGCAAAGAGATGAATTTTACATTCATTTTCACTTACATGTTATATGACCAGAACAAAACAAAACAAAACTCATTTTCTAGATAAGTATATATTCTTTTGCGATGGCGGCATTGGTTCATGCAGTTCGGTATAACAGGCAGGCGGGTGGACGGGGCTCAGGTGTTTTGGGATGTTGAAAATTATATTCTTTTGGGTTGAAAAAGATAATTTGGAAGCTTGTTCTATAATGGCAGCAGCAAGAAGAAAGCAAGTAAACAAAGGCCTATAAGTTGGGTATTGTTTCTTCCTTCTTCAACTGTTTTTATCAAGTCTAGCATATTTCTTTACAATTTTTATATGTTGAAACAATTTTCAATTGTCTTTTTAATATTTCATTTTGGCTAAACCAAAGTACTGATCTTAGGGGGATAGCAATTTGTACTAGTGCTTAATTTGTGACACTTTTAGTCACAAGTTAACCCCCCTCTAATTATGTAAAACATATAAAATAGCTCTATTATTTTGTTTCTTATATTAATTAATTGTTGGCTTTATCTAGTGGCTTTATGTGCTGCATGCTCGTTATCTTTTTGAAAGATTTTACAGGTTGGTGTTAATAACTTATAGATGTGCAGGTTTCCTGTTGAAACTTGAAAGACTTGTAGATACAGTGCTTTTTTCACAAGCAATCCAAACAATATAAATATCTACATGCGTATATCAATAAGAAATAACAGATGTGCTAAACGAATTAAATACACCTACAGTGGTGTTCATGTAATAAAGAAACAATATACATACATACAAGTTCTTTTAATAATATACACATCCATATACACATCTTTAAATGTAAGAGAATACTATGTCTTGTTGATGTAATGAAACATGCATGTATCATGTAGAAAACGAACATATGCGTAAAAATGAGAAGGTGTAACCTTGACTCCGTAGTTATCCTTTATGATTTCCTGCCCAATTCATGTTTGGTTCTAGCTGTTGGATGTGTGCTTTATATTGCACCAGTTAAAAAGGATTTTTTAAGCTGTTTTTTAAACCATTTTATATCGCTAAGTTGGTATAAATAAGTGTTGGATGATGAATTGATTAATTACACAATTTGAAAACGCAAAAGAACACAAGTACTCAAGGTTCAATCGTAATAATCCGTTGGTTTAGGTTCCTCCCCCAAGGTTATCATTAGGTTGGTGTTAATAACTTATGTTGTGACAAGTCTCAAAAAACTCATAAATTTGTGGCATCTTGTTGGGAAAATACTCCAACTCAACTTTGAGGAAGCATGTTGAAAATATTGCACGATGGAGAAATCAAATGAGTGGTGATGGTGAAATATGTAGGTATGTTCGGATCGAATGCCGAAGTTTGTGATACAAGAATTTGTATCGTTCGACTACTTTGACAACCCTTTGTGACAAAGTTCATTAAGAAAACTCTACAACCTCGCTACAATCACATATTTCAGACGTGATTTTTAAAAAATATGGAATGAAGTAAAAACAAAATTATATTTTAGTTTTGAAATTTTCAAACCAATATAAACTTGACCACAATATTTAGTCGGCTCCTTACAATTTGCCGGAATCATACCCTTACCTTACCGTTCTTTGGCTAGACCTCACCAAATTATAGAGCTTGGAAGGTATGGTGGAACTGACTTTATATCCACAATGGCTTCCAAAGAGTTTTTAACTTGGCTTCATGGTAATAAAAGGATCTCAATTTTTATTTACAACCACTATGTTCAGTGATTTACTAACCCACAAATTTTCACAATAGCTTAATGGTCTGTTTTTTTCTCTTTGTGACATAGTACTCTTGACATGAACAACACGACTCACTCTGGAGACAACCAAGATATATATATATATATATATATATATATATATAAAACCATGTTATAATTGAAAACCATGAAAACCAAGGGTTACATATGTGTAAATTCATGTTACAAAGTATACAACTAATAGTTACGTATATGTAGGGGTTATGTATATGTACATACGTGTTAACAAGTGTACAACTAAAACTTGCGTACATATAACTCATACTAGTTACGTATACGTAAGTTGTTTTGTCATTATTGTCATTCCTTAGAGTTTAAACTAATTAATATATAATGAATTCAAAAAATAAAGTTGAATTTTACTTTATTTTAAACAATAAAAATGTCGTATCAATTATA